>APFE031330765.1:0-33889 GCA_000404065.3 Pinus taeda | reverse complement strand
CAACACCTACAAGTTTAGAAAATCATTTACTATGTAAAATCGTCCATGTTGCATATTAAATATTTTCTCTGTCATGTAATTAATGTCAAATTCGTATGTTAGGATAAATATGCAAGTAAAAGTCATTTGTAATGTTGGTCATGTTGGGAAAGTTAGGGAGCAAGGTTTTGTGAGGTAGTGAGGACAAAAAATCACGTGAAAGTTTAGAAAATCATTTACTATGTAAATTCGCCCATGTTTCCTATTAAATATTTTCTCTATCAGGTAATTAATGTCAAATTCATATGTTAGGATAAATATGCAAGTAAAAGTGCGAGAGTCTATGAGGTAGTGAGGGGAAAATCACCTACAAGTTTAGAAAATCATTTACTATGTAAATTCGCCCATGTTGACTATTAAATATTTTCTCTGTCATGTAATTAATGTTAAATTAGTATGTTAGCATAAATATGCAAGTAAAAGTCATTTGTAATGTTGGGGCATGTTGGGCAAGTTAGGGAGACTCCCTGAGGTAGTAAGGAGAAAATCATGGAAGAACTTTACTCTGCAACCAGTAATGCGTAAATGGTAGTAAGTTTGTTGTGTTTTTCACTTGGAGATGGACCATCCATTTATAAGGTGAATGTAAATTTTTTATTTTATTACATATAATATAAAGTGTGGTTAATTCCGTTATGGTTTTAATTTTACACAGGTAAATTTGAGTTAATTTTACACAAGTAAATTTGAGGAACCTCTTTTATTTTACTTTGTTTTTCCATGAATGAACTCTGTTTTTTTAATTAAGTCCCTGTGTGGTTGCCAAATTTACCTTTCCGCAACTGAAGTTGACCTTTCTTACATTACCGCAACCAATTTATGAGATCTGATGCCCCGTAAATTCATTTTCTAACATGGTATAGAGCGGGTTAAACTGCGTTAGTATAAAAACAAGTGTATTTTACTTAAATTTAAAGAAATTATTTTTGAGGGTAGATTTCTTTTTCCTTTGGAGCAAATTTACCAACAGGCACAAGCTTGACTAATCCTTGATACCTCAATTTAATGGCAAAAATTATGACTATTGGGCTATTACAATGAAGACCCTCTTTACATCTCAGGACATTTCAGATTTGGTGCAGAATGGTTTTCAAGAACCAGCTGATGCAGTAGCATACAATGCCTTATATCAAGCAGAAAGAGGTTTGTTAAGGGACAACAAGAAGAAGGATTCAAAAGCCCTGTTCTATATTTTCCAACCAATTCATGAAAGTATTTTCTGCAGCAGCAACGAAGTCCAAGAAAGCATGGGACACCCTCTAGACAGCCTACCAAGGCATGGAAAAAGTCAAGACAACAACGATGCAAATGTTGAGAAGATATTTTGAAACAATTTCTATGAAAGAGTATGAGAATGTAGACTTGTTTTTTACACATGTAATTGAGTTAGTTACTCAAATCAGGTCTCATGGTGAGACACTTGAAGAAAGGAGAATAATTGAGAAAGTTTTGAAAAGTTTGCCAGCAAGGTTTGATGCCATTGTTGTGGCCATATAAGAGACAAAGGATCTCTCGCATTTCTTAGTTGATGAGGTTCATGCATCATTAATCTCTTGTGAACATAGACTTAATAGAGCAGCAAGCTCCTCAAATGGAGCATGCCTTCAAGAGACAAATATTATTTGGTCAAGTTTGAGGTAGAGGAAGATCATATGCTAGAGGAAGAGGAAGAATCCCACACAGAGGTGGAAGAAGAAGCCCTTCAAGCTTAAGTGGAAGGGGCAACGATCAAAATCCAAGTGAAGGCCCAAGCCAGAATCAAGCACAAGGTCAGAGGTATGATAAATCTCAAGTTCAATGTCATTACTATAAGAAGTATGGTCATTATGCAAGTGAATGTAGAAAGAAGAAATATGACATTAGTAACAAGTGAAGTGTAAATTTCACAAAAGAAGATCAAGACCATGATAGCATGTTTTTAGCTTGTAATGTAGCACAAGAAAAACAAAGTGATATATGGTATCTAGATCCAGGTTGTACCAACCACATGTCAGGGAACATAGAAATATTTTCCAATCTAGATGAAAGTATGGAATCTGAAATGACATTAGGGACAGATAGCAAAGTCTTTGTCATGGGAAAAGGAAGAGTTAATATCCTAACAAAGAAGTGGGAGAAAAAAAACATCTCAGGTGTTTACTTTGTCCCTGGTTTGAAGCATAACTTCATAAGCATTGGACAACTCATGCCAAAGGGCTACAATGTCTTTTTCAAAATTGATGTGTGCGCAATTTTGGATAGCCCTCCAAGCAGACAGTTGATTGCAAAGGTTCAAATGACAAAAAATAGAATGATTCCCCTAAAAATAAGCTCAGATTTGAAGGAAGAAGATGCACAAGCACAACTATCAATGAACTCATAAGTGGATGGAAGAAAATATGCAGCTGTCACACAAGTGAACTATCAAGCAGAGATCAAGGATGAAAATTGGTTATGGCATTTGAGATTTGGACATCTCAACTTTGGAGGTTTGAATTCGCTGCATAGGAAAGGCATGGTGAAGGGTTTTCCACTCATAGAAAAATGAAACAGCCTATGTGAAGGATGTGTCTTGGGCAAGCAACATAGAGAGACACTTCCAGCAGGAAATTCAGTAAGGGAAAAGGCACCTTTGGAATTTTTCCACTCAAATTTATGTGGACCAATGCAAGCACCATCAATTGGTGGCAGCCTCTATGTATTGACATTCATATTTGAATACACAAGAAAGACATGGGTCTATCTCCTCAAACAGAAAAGTGAAGTGTTTCAGAGCTTTTGCTAGTACAAGGTTCTTGTTGAGAAGCAAAGTGGACACTACATCAAAGTCCTTAGGACTAACAGAGGTGGTGAATACATCTCAAATGATTTCCTACGTTTTTGTAGGGAAAATGGAATTCACAAGTAATTTACCATAAGGTATACACCTCAGCAAAATGGTGTAGGAAAAAGGAAGAATATGACCATTATGGAAATGGCAAGGAGTATGACGAAGGCAGAGCATTCGCCAAATGATTATTGGGTTGAAGTTGTCACTTGTGCAACATATATCTTGAAAAGATGTCCAACCACAAGCATCCAGAATGTGGTTCCTGAAGCGACATGGAGTAGAAGGAAGCATAGTGTCACTCACATGAGAGTTTTTTTATGTGTGGCTTATGCACATGTCTAGAATGAGTTGAGGATAAGTTGGACAACAAGGGGGATAAATGTATATTTTTTGGATACAGTGATGAATCCAAGGCATACAAGCTCTACAATCCATTAACGAAGAAGGTCATAATTAGCAAATATGTGCAGTTCATAGAAGAGGAAGCATGGGATGGAAGTTTAGAGAAGACATTCAATGTCAAAGCATGCGTAATGAATGAGGACAAAGAGGAATTGACCGCAGCAAGTAATTCCTCAACAGTGACTCCCTATACTCCTATTCAAGCACAACAAAGTAGGCAACAAGGAACACCATCAAAAAATATTAGGACAACGTTGCGTAGTCAAAAGCAAGTGCTTCTCCAAGCACGCCATAAAGTGCAACACCAAGTGACATATCAAGCCCATCTTCAACAAGCATAAGAAGACCAAAATTCAGAAATTTGAATGAAATATATGAGCACGATGAAATTGATAGAAGCATTGTCCTGGATTCATTATTTGCTTTATTTTTTCATGTAGATGACCCAATTCACTTTGAAAATGCAGTCAAAGATGAAAAATGGGTTGCAACAATGGAGGAAGAAATAGAAGCAATAGAAAGGAATAACATGTGGGAGTTAGTGAACCTTCTGCAAGGAAAACAAGTCATTGGAGTGAAGGGGGTCTATAAGACCAAGAGCAATATGACAACAAGATTGAAAGGCACAAAGCAAGGCTAGTTGTCAAATGATACAAGCAGTAGCATGGAAGAGATTACGAGGAGACATTCATGCCAGTCACAAGGATGGAGACGGTGCATATAGTTGTGGCGATTGTCGCGCAACATAAATGGAAAGTGTATCAAATGGATGTAAAGTCAATGTTCTCGAATAGAGTGCTGAAGAGGAAGTGTGTGTTACGCAACCCCCTGGTTATGAGGTAAAAGGCAAAGAAGACAAAGTGTATCGGTTGAGGAAATTTCTTTATGGGTTGCAGCAAGCATCGTGTGCATGGTACATTAGGATAGACGCTTACTTGTTACACAATGGTTTCGACAAGTGTGACAGTGAGCCTACTCTCTACATCAAAGAGAATGATAGTAAGATTCTCATTGTTTTCTTATATGTAGATGATTGAATTTTTACAGGCAGTGATGATTTTCTCATTGTTGATTTCAAACAAGTCATGAAGAATGAATTTGAAATTACTGACATGGGGTTGTTAAGATATTTTTTGGGCATAGAAGTGAAGAGAACATAAAATAGCATTTTTATTTTTCAAGCAAAGTATGTGGCAAACATTTTGAAGAGGTTTAAAATGCAAAATAGCAAGCCCGCACCAACTCCAACTGTCATGGGGTTGAATTTGAGCAAAGAATATTGCAGCAACAATATTAATTTGACATTTTACAAAAGCATGATAGGAAGCTTGATGTATTTGACCACCACTAGGCCGGATATAATGTATGTACTGAGTTTGGTGTCGAGGTTCATGGAGACACCCAAGGAGACACATTAGCAAGCAGCGAAAAAGATTCTAAGGTATGTCAATAGGACAAAAAAATATGACATTTTGCACACCGCAACAAGTGATTTCAGGCTGGTTGGTTACACTGACAGTGATTAAGAAGGAAGTGTCGATGACAGAAAGAGCACGTCATGATATGTTTTTCATTTGGGTTTTGGAGCGGTTTCATGGGCGTCCAAGAAGCAACCAATAGTTTCATTGTCAACAATAAAATTTGAACATGTTGCCACAACAACAACATCATGTCACGTAGTTTTAGATGAGAAGAATGTTGAGGGATCTTCGCGTGACCAAGAGGGAAAGACAACTATTTTCTGCGATAACACATCTGCAATTGCATTATCAAATAATTATGTTTTTCATGAGAGGACCAACCATATTGATGTTAAATATCATTTTATTAGAGAGTTGATTAACAATGATGAAATTGTGTTGCAGCACTATAGGTCACAGGAACAATTCGCTAATATTTTCACAAAGATATTGGCATGTGAAAGTTTTGTTTATCTCAGAGATTATTTGGGAATTGTCAATGGCAGCAGGGGAGTGTTGGAAATATTAATCCCAATAACCGCCTTAAACAAACTGACAAAGACCATGCTTTTCCAGTCAACCACTGCAACGTTGCGATTTTAGAACAGAAGTTCAAATCAGACCATTACGCAACACATCACAAAAGTTAAGGCATTCAATGAAGTTCTAAATAGATATGGACAAACATTCAATCGGCCACCATTGCCTGCACTCAACAACACCTTCAAGTTCAGAAAATCATTTACTATGTAAATTCGCCCATGTTGCATATTAAATATTCTCTATCATGTAATTAATGTCAAATTTGTATGTTAGGATAAATATACAAGTAAAATTCATTTGTAATGTTGGGGCATGTTGGGCAAGTTAGGGAGCGAGAGTATGTGAGGTGGTGGGGAGAATGTCGTGGTGAAAATTTTGGTGGGCGAGTGAAAACTAGTTGTATGGAGTTTTACAAAAGTTTACTTTGTAACCCATTAATGGTAAAATCGCACTAAGTTTGTTGTGTTTTTCACTTGAAGCTGCAGCGTCCATTTATGACCAGAATGTAATTTCTTTATGTTTTGACATATAATATAAAGTGTGGTCAGTTGCGTTATGGTTTTAATTTTACATAAATAAATTTCTGCAACCTCTTTTACTTTACTTTGTTGGCAACTGAAATTAACCTGGCAATTAACCTGGCTTACTTTGCAGCAACCGATTTATGAGCTCCTCTACGCTCTAAATTCATTTTCTAACAAAAGAAATAATGGAAATCTAAATTTACTAGTATGAAAATATATTTAGTTAAATGCCATCAAAATAATTATCTGTCAACTAATCAAATCAAAAGTTTTGAAACAGTTTTTCTGTTTCCTACCTCCACTCATCTCATAAGCTTATAAATGGTCAACATTACAAATAGCAAATAACTATTCTATCAACTTATGAAAATAAAAGTTTTCAAACTTTCTTTTGTTTTCTACCTCCACTCTGACTGTGACTCTACTGATTTTCAAAGGAAGACGAGTATTTTAACGACTATCCATATGAATTTATGAGCGATTTAATTTATTCAATTTATATTACTGGGCTGTTAGTTATCCCATTCCTCTATTAAAAACAAAAAAAACTTGACCTTGAAGTGATGTTCGCTTCTGCAAAATATGGAAAACACGGCAGTCTACTCATTATTTTCTTTCCCTTCTACTTTCAACGAATCCATCATTTCCATCACTGATGACTCTGTCAACAGCCCACGAATCCATCATTTCCATCCGTGACGAGACCGTCAACAGCCCGACAGAACCAAGGGAGAACAGAATCGAGGGAGACAGGTCGCCTTCTTTGGTTCGCCCTTACGAACGCGATTTACTCGTGAGGAACCCTAAAAACCTGCACGTATCCATGGCTGCTGGCGTCTTGCTACAATAGAAATTTGAAAAATAATGTGCTATCGGCCACGGAGAACAAATTAGGTGAAATAGCTCGACCTGTCATTACATTTAGTCCACCCACTACCATATAATTATATTCATAATGCTCGCCTTTTCCTCACTCCATGACCCAGCACCCACAAGAAGCGAAACAGATTGGCTTAACGGTTCCCATCGCCACAAAGCAGCGGGCCAGTGTACTTGTCTATTCCAAATTAATATCATAAAATCACGCAATGTCATTTGTGGATCGAGGATGTTTGTTAAAGGAATTTAGGAGTGAAAGTCAGTGCAGCAGCTATTGCAATGTCAGTGACAACAAATATTACCAGCTCTACTCAACCAGTGGGGAAAACTCCAGTTCCCTATCTGTTGGGTGCAGTCGGTAGCATGCTTGTTCTCATAGGGTTTTCTCTGTTTCTTCTGGGATGGTCCTACTTCAAAGAGTGCAGTACTGGCCATTCAGAAGAAGAAATTAACAACAGATCATTGGGGCATCCTCATACTGTGGAACATGGCAATGGGCGTCCTCAGATGAGGACGGATATGGCAGAACTTTCAGATGATAAGGGCGAAAGAGTGATTGTGATCATGGCTGGCCATGAGGAACCAACCTTTATTGCTAAACGGACGTCTTTGGCGGTTGAAATTTAAAGTGCAAGTGAGTAGATAAATTGTATCAAATTTCTTCTTCTTGTTATGATAATGTAGATCTGTAAGGCCAGGCCTGAAATATTATGATTTAGGATATCAGCCGTTGTTAGGTTGAAATTCATCAGCGTTTACATTTAATATAGGCTGGCAAATTGTAGCCCTTTCTATAGAGAAAGAACGCTTGGCGTACATAATTTTTTGTTGTTTATGGCTAAATTGGCTTGCTGCTATTAGTTGATCTACAGCTGGCTCCAACTGGTTGGATGAGTTAATCCATGAGATAGACAGAGATTCTGCAGCGGCTAAAAGATCATTGTTGGGATTTTTATTGAATTGTATCTACTATGAGGTACATATTTGAAACTCGGAGTTTTATCACGAAATGTGCTGTTTTATGTTCAGAAATAATTCTTATATAATCATAAATAATATGTATATTCTGAATAAAGGATCTGACTAATCACTCAAAGAGGAAGATGAGTATTTCTTTGCTTTAAATCCTCAATCCTCGTGTGCGTGCATCCAAAGTGGAAGATTAATAATTTCTCTGCTTGAGTTGTCATTAATTTTAATTCCACCGTGACTATCTTTCGAAGGTGCAGAATAAGTCACAGTATTGAAGTCATTAAGAAGATAACGATGCAAGCGTATCTTAATCTTAAATTTATAAAGCATATTTATATATATATATATAAATATAAATTTTAAAACTTTATTGTTTATTTATTTTTAGTTATTGATATTTAAATGTAATATTATGTATTTTGTAAGGACATAGAAACTGTTTATCATCTTCTAATTTCACTAATGCCTATCATCTTACATTTTAGACGTCAATTTTATAATTTTTATTTTTCCATCAGCTACGTGGCCACCTTCGGTGATTTTGCATCACAATTTGATCAAAGATGCACGTTTGAATTTAGTATTTCTTTTGTGTTGAATCATTCAAATCCAACATGGTTACATCACTTCCATGTTACGCATTCAGGTTTGGAGAAGGTGCTAGAAGGATAACATGGATGTACTTAGTGCAGTGGGGTACTTACTCTTGAGTTTATTTCGATTGTCGATTTTTATATTTGGCAATCAAACACTTGCTCGGTCAAAAATTTGATTTAGCTAGTGTCCCTCCCGAATATTTGGGGAATCTACAATTGAGTAAGGATGCCCAGCATTCACTCTGTACCATTTGGTATGTAACAAATATTGATAGGATCATATATCCAACAAAGAGTCCAAGTACTTCAGGTTTGAAGAAATCTTTGCATTACTATATGAAGGTAATTTTTAAGACAAAAGAAATCTTTTGTCTTAGAAAGTCACTTTTTATTTTAGTTATTTTACATTACATTTTAATATCAATTGAATTGTCTTAATTAAAACAAAAATAATTTGAGACAAAAAATTTAAGACTAAATTTTATATTTAAGACAAAAATAGTTTGAGACAAAATTTTATATCTAAGACAAAGATATTTAAAGACAAATTTTATATTTAAGACAAAAATAGTTAGAGAGAAAAATATTTCAAGACAAAATTTTATATTTAAAACAAAAACAGTTTAAGACAAAAATAATGTGAGACAAAAATATTTTAAGACCAAACTTTATATTTAAGACAATGGCCACTTAAGACAATGACAATTAAGACAAAACTAATTTAAGATAATTAACAATTAAGACAAAAACATATCAATTTAAGACAATATTATCTAACACCTACAAAATTGACCTTGGTAGTGCTCCCTAAATCTGCCAACTTGGAGGGTACTACTCTGTGATGCCTATACTGAGGTTGTTATTTTACTTATCATTCAAGTTATCTTATATAAAGACAAATTTTTGTTGGGCTCTTCGTTTTGGTGGGGTAGACGACTCTAAAGAATGTGACAACTTTTCCTCGCAAGATTTTACCTACATCAATTCCTATTTTGTCCCTTCAATCTTTGTTGATACAATTATAGTCAACTTGTATGTCATTGCATTCGACACTGATACGTGGAGGGAGATTTTAAGACAAAAGAAATATTTGGTCTTAAAATTAAATTTTGTCATAAATATTTTGATACAAGGCACTAGTAAAAAGGTAAAGGTAAAGGATTAGGGGTCTGTCTTTATGTTGTTGATGGGTTCTTCAGGTAGAAGAGTATTGAAGGCCAACAAAAACTAATGGGATTAAGGATGATGAAGGCTGAAAACATAGGTGCTTGATGAGAGGAGCAATGGAGGCACTTTTGTTGGACATGGATAGGAAGTAACATAGTTGGAGTACTTTTCCAGGTCTCCATCGATTGTGTTTAATCTCTATTTTTTGAATGTTTCATTTATTTTGAACACTAATTCTATTCGTTGATTATTGTTATCAACACACTGTTACATTGAAACTCCTGACTATCATTGACAACATGGATTAGATTCACCTAAAGGATGGTGGAGGAAAATTACAGAAAATTTGTTGGCAGACAATATTCCTACTTCAAAATCTCTACAACAACTTTTGCAAGAATCAGACACTGAGAATAAAATATTGGATTGTGGAAGCATTAGTCACAAAATTCACAAGGGTAGTAGTTTTGGCTGCAAGTGTGGAGGTAGATGGATTAAATGTAGCCTTTGTTGGTGCAATTATTGGTGCAATTGTTGGTTATGTTGGGTGAAATATGTCTAAGCATAATTATCTGAGCTAGGTTTAATTTTTATCCTGATTCTGGATGATATCATGGATCTCTACCTGTTTTTTTGTTTCAAGGTACACTAATAAAAAATTATTTTCCACTCTAGTTGTTGGTCTACTCCATGGTCTATCTGAAATGCACTAGTTGGTTGTTTACGTGGTCTTTCTTCTGAACCTTTTCTCCTATGGATCTTCCTACTCCTTCTCTGATTTGGGATTGTTCGATCAGGGGATTTTCGAGGATCTTAGCTGCCACCTGTTGGTGTTGTTTGTGGTCTATCTGAGACCCACTAGTTGGTTGCTTTATGTGGTCTTTCTTCTGAACATTTGTTCCTATGGATCTTCTTGCTCCTCTCTAGTTTGGGATTGGTCGATAGGGGGCTCCCGAGGATCTTTATTTCTAGGTAACTGCATTCATTTTTGTTGGTGGAGCTGATAACATATTTGAATTTTGAATTCGATCACGAAGGAGTCTCTTGGGGTCATTAATTGGTCTTGGGTGATATTTATGTTCCATGTTTTCCATTGAGACTAATTTCTCCTCCACTAACTTTAACAGCCTTTTCGTAGGGTTACTTTGATGGTGCAACCAAGGATGGGATTTGTGGGTGTGGATCATACATCATCATCCTTTCGGGCCTTATGTACCATATATGTTGGAATGTGGGTAATGGGACAAATACACGAGCTAAAGTTCTGGCACTTTGGGGCCTTCTTTTCTGGGGATGCAGGTTTGGGTTGGTAGAGCTGGAAGTCTTCAGAGGTTCACAAGTGGTTGTTGAGTGGGTTTCTAATAGATTTGATTTCTACCCACCACTCCTTTTCAACTGGTTTGGTAGAATTTGAAAAATCATGGAACACTTCATTAATCTGACAATTACACATACACACATGGAATTCAATTCGGTTTCCAACAAGTTATCCAAGCATGGTATTTTGTTGCCTTTACGTATGTTACAATACAAATTCTATGTAAATTCCATCTATCAATATAGTGGAAAGTTTTCCATTCACTGAGAATTATTTCATGTTTCTACAACTCATGGACTATCGAGTTACAATATGTTTTTTTCTAAGAGGAATATGTGGAACACTGAGGATAAATACCTTTTCTATTTTGTTTTTTTTTTAGTTATATAAGTATTGGGATACTTTCTTAAACTGTGGAGGTATTTTGATGTAAACTTGTTTTTGCAATATAACATTCCAACTGAACATGGATGGACACGTGACTTATGATATATGTAAACAGTCTCTTATATCTAATATAATATTGTTTTTTTTTTCTCGTGAAAAAAAAGTAAAAGATTTATTTTAAGCAAAAAATTTCAAGACAATTTTCTCTTAGATAATTACAATGCGAATACAAGGCACTAGTAAGAAAAGGGTAAAGGGTTTATTTTAAGGAAGGGAGTTGCCTACTTCCAAAAGTGGGTTATTGATTCCATAGGCACCCATTACGACACTCCCAAACACTCTGTGCCTTTGATTCATAAAATGTGGTGAAGTTTTTTGGGATCAACCAAAAAAACATCAAGAAATAGAATATTCATCAAATGGGATTCGATTTATTCAACCTGGAATCCTCAGTTTATTATGTGACCAAATCTTTCCCTCAAGAACACAAAGAATAATGGAAATATGTACCTCAATAATGTCATTGAGATCACTAGGGTTATGAGGTAGAGTTCCATGGTGAAGGAATTATCTGGGATGACGAAGGAGATTATGGGAAAATACTTTTTCATCGACTACACAATGGATGGAAAGGATCCTTAGGATGTCCAGGTTAAGATTGACAAAGGAAAGATCGAGAAACTTGAAGAATTCACATTTTGTAATTGAAATAAAAAACTTTCATAGTTGTATTATGTCTTTGATTTAGCTAAGTTCACTTAATTGTGAGGTGGATGGCACATAGTTCAATGCTTGACAACACATAATTTTTAGATTCAAAATGGCATCATTAAATTTGTTTTTCAAATTGTTTCTTAGTGTGACAATTAACGTATCTTTGTATTTTTTCTATTTCAACCTATAATGTCTTCCATGTTTTTCCACTAAGTATAGTGTCTTACAAGTTACAAGCTATGTTTTTTGCTTAATTTCAATCTCACTTTTATATCTTGTTTATATTTCATGGCTGCACAGTGGTATGAAGAATTAGAATTCTACCCATGTCTTTCTTCCCATTGGTTTTCCCAGTAGTGCTATGAATAGATCTTGCATCCCCTCTCCTTGATTTCTTATGTGTTTCCATGACAAAGTTGTAGCTTGTCATCCTCATACCTCAGAGACCCTTCATGCTCATGACCATCTGACTCCATGGCCCAACATCCAATGAACCAATGGGCGACCTCTTTCCTCTTTAGCCCAAACCTCGCTCACTTATATCCCCTTTCCTCTAATGCTACCCAGTTCCACATAACCTCCCCACCTGCGTTTTCCTAGACATTGAATGGAACTTTTCTCATCTACTCACCCTCCTATTTGTAACTCCTTATCTTTCTCTCCATCCATTACCCCCTTATTTACATTCCTTCCCCTCCTATTTCTATTTGCATTCCTTATTGGATATTGAGAGTCGGATTTGAAATATTTACTACTTCGTGGTATCCCATATTCCTTTAGTAGATAAAACCCTTCTCTCATTTTTTCAATATGCTAATCTACCTTCCATCCCATATTCTCACATGAGCTCCATGAAAATCACCATTTCATTCAAATATGGGGATTTTGATGTTTCCTCTAACCATATCCCTTTTCTTGCTTCTTGTCTCTTGAGTTGACCTCCCTTAAATATGCCATACTCTCCTTAAATTATTTGGAAGGCATCCTTTGTTTTCTAACCCCATTTTATGGAGATCCTTGACATGTCCCTTGAAATTTTCATTAGCTCCATCATTTAATTTTATGCCAGTGAGTGGAAAGCTTTAGATTGCTTTGCCACATTTTCCTTCATGACCAAACATTGTACAACTGGTTCTAAGAATCTTGTGGTTACTATCAGCAAAAGAAATGTATATTGTATCTTAGAGGAGAGAAGAACTATATATTGCCCTTTCGGACACTCCAAAAATATTTGGACGTAGCCTATTTCTCTGACACTCTAGTCTACTTTATTACTTTAATTCCCATTCTGTGTTCATCCATGTAGACACCCTTTGTGATGTTCTAGGACATCGTAATGTCCTTGTCAACTCCCTCTCATCTTCCTTGTCATGTTTTCTAGTATTTGTGTATCAAACAATAAATTTGGGAGATGAATGCCAACAAGGTAGTAAATCAAAGGGTTTTCAAGTCATTTATTTAGGTTCCCACTAGCATAGTCCCACCATATGATCCACCTAATCCCTAAATTGAGGTCAAGTACTATTTCAATTAATTATTAGATGATCATGGTGGGTCATACTTTCTGAGCTAAATTCTATGACTCTTCACATGATATTATTAGAGATAATTGAGGAGAGACCTCTTTGGCTCAAGGGTTAACAAAGGATTTTGGCTTTAATATCCAACCATCAACCATATACTCAACCTTTGTGCCATCATGGAGGAGGGGAGACTATTTCTCTTCAAAATTCTTCTTCTACTTTGTAGTTTTTTTAATGTTGTTTGATGTTGTCTTGACCGAGGCATTGTTCCATGGATGACATTGACATTTGAGATTTCAAATATTTTGTCTAATGCTATTATATGCCTATTGGTTTGTTCTGGTTTCCTCCAAATAACAAATGGATTGTCTGGTTTTATCAAGAAAACCATTTGGTGAAGCACAAGCATCCTTTCTCGCAAATTCCACTTCAAATTTGAAGTAGAAATTTATCTGTAGACCTCATGTCCCATTTCCCTCCTTATACTAGCATACTTGATTGCATTAGAGAGGTCTTCTATAGTTTTTGTTAATGCCCTTAGGCCAATATTATCACTCTCTTGGCCTTGATCATTAGATATAAACACTATGTCAAGTAACCTCCTTTTGCTCAAATGAAAAGATACATAAACCTCTCTAGCCGAGTAGGAAATAGATATTGTAATGTCGCGCCCTTTTATGTTATTTAAGAATTTTGATCATGTCAAATTACATAAAAATGAAAATAAAACAAGTTAAATTAATATTTTTAATTATAACTAATAATTACATGAGTCAAGCTTCATCTTAACTCCAAATTTATGAACATCCTAGAGGGATCAAATATCTTGAGGTGCAAACGTTTTTAGAGTGAAAGGAGATTTGATTGCTCTCAACACTTGATAAATCTATAGTTAAAATAGATCTAAGTTGATTAATTAATAATAATACTTTTATTATCTATGTAGTAGGAAGTAGATAATGCATTAGGTTTTTGGTCAAACTCATATTAGATTGGGTTTGACTAAAAAAAATTTACAAAAATTCTATATAGATTAACGTTACAACTTTATTTTTTTATTATCTTTTTTTAAATAATTTTATTTATTTTTTATTTTTATTTTTTTAATTTGATTGGCAAAGAAGTTAATCTGACATATTGTATATTATATGTCTGACATGTTGTATATTATTGAGTTACCTTCCTAGTATTATGCTGAGATGCCAGAGGAGGATGGTTCTTAGAGAGCAGGGGATACTCCTCGTAGAGATGGTGAACTTTGTGGCAGCACCTAGATCAGAATGTTACCCCTTCATAATCCAGTATTTGCAATCTGGAGGTGTCCCTCCACTGGATTTTCAAGTTTTCCTCCAGTCCTTCATGAGTGTCAAGGTGTACCAGGATACGAGCGAACGCCATCTTCCCTATCTCAATGAAGGCTTTGTTGTGGCTGAGGTATGTCCTCTGGACATTTCCAATGCACTTGAATATGTCCCTTGGCCATAGATGCAGTGGCAAGTCTGGAAGCCTGACCCAAATGTGACATGCACCTAGTTGTTCCCGATCATGATCAAATAGTGGAATCCACCTTTTAACTAACATAGGTACCAATTGAAAATGCCAAAATTTAGAGAGGATCAAATAAACATGTTCCTTATGTGGAATTGTAGAGTGAACTAGACCTTCGACTTTGTAACAACTGATGGTAATACCTCCAATATCTGGCCCCAAATCTTTGAGATCCATTTCTGCAAATGGGGGGGCAGAATAATTCCTACCATGAACTTGACTAACCAGTACTCTATTTGCAGTGTTGATGACTTTGGCCATTGGCAGCTCCTTCCCTAAAATTAGTTGAATCCCCTTATTGTTGACCTTGATACACTTGGATTTTTTCACACCACGCTTGCACATTCGAGGTTTTGGGTTAATAGACTCAGTGGATGGGGCATCTGAGCATATACTAACCATGGTAACATCAATAGGGCTATCAGGCTCAGGTATACGACTACCTTTGACACAGCGTGAGGACGGAGGTACAAATAGGACTAGGGGATGGGGTGGGTGAACGAGTGGCGAGGAATGTCCAAATGGCACTAAGGAGAAAATCCTAGAGGGCCCCGAATCAACAATGGATACCATAGGAGGTGGTGGGTCAAGACAGGATTCTAGAAAGTCGATCGAGGAAGGGGATGGAGTAGGGTAATTTGATAGTGAAAAGAGGAAGGGATCTTCAGGGTAACAATGGAACGAGGTACCCAGAGACACATAACTGACCAGCTGATAGGAGTCAAAATCAGGAGGGATAGGGTTATGAAGGGAATATACTAGGAAAACCCTAGATGCAGTGATCAGAGTAGCCGGTAAGTCTTCCGTTGCTAATGGAACCATAACTGCCAACTAATGTGGAGGAGCAGTCTAGATGTACGCAAATTCATAGGGGTTCTTTGAAAAGTCCACAAGCTCCTCATCCAACTCAGCCTCCATTTGTGATGCAGCTGACCTGTAAAAGGATTGTGGGTTTGACGACAGCTTGCTCTTGTGGAAGATGGACTCAAACCCCCAAGATATGTTGTCGTCACTAGATCCGTAGAGAGGGATGGGGAACAATAGCTTGTCTATCATGCTCCAGACAAGCAACAAAGCTTAACTGTGGTCATGTGGAGGTTGTAGGATCGAAACGACGTGCATGTTCAGATCCATCTTTTTCCCCTCTCACCCCGACTCCATCAAGAAGTTTATCTTTAATGGAGTCAACCCTTATTATTTCTCAAGTGAATGCAATTAGTATTCTCATAGAATGTCTTACAAACACTTACAAAATTTAAACATGATTTTATTTTGGGAATAATTAGTGATGTATAATAATCATGTTTTCTTTTACATGACAAAATAAAAATAACTTTTTGAGAAAGTAAATATTTTTATATAAGATAATTTGACATTTAGGCATTTAGCAAGGATGACTTTTCCAATTGACATATTAACCTAGAACCTAACTTAAGGAATGCATTTTTATTTTTTTTTAAACATTATTAATTGTTGTATGATATAGTATGAAGCCTTACCACACAAAGAATCTAAATTCAAAACACTATACAATACAATTTCAGTCTTGAACTCAGAACAAGACTATGATACCCTCTATTACTCACCATATAAAGTAATATCATAAAGTTACCAATCATTAATTTAACGAGTTGTCCTTAGTGTGACTTTTTAGAAGCTTTTCCGGTCTAATTTCTATAAAATATGGAAGGAATTTATTGAAATCACAAGTAACCTTTGCATAATCAAATTTCCCTAAAGGTTCTTCACGTGCTCAATCCATATATACAGTTAAAAAACCAGTTTAAATAACACAAATCAAGATTTCACATGAAATTGTTCCACAGGATTCTAGCACCGGAAAGTGTAAAAAATCGCACTAAAAACAACTCCTTAATTTAATAGCTATTATATAGCACTTGTTATCCCAACATTCAATTTTCCTTTTAACTAACTATTATTCATTCAATGTTTTATTTAACTAACTATTAATCATGTTTGACCATTTTTTTAACAAGTTTCACATAGTTTAACCTTACCAATTATATTTTATAATTTTCAATATTATTTTAAGAGAACTTCCCTCCCTCATTTTGCTTTGTTCATTTTGCAGTTATTTGCTTTGCGCAGCTAATAAGAAGAGTTATTGGAAATTAAGGTTCGATCTCGATGCCTTTCCTCTTCATTGTGGATATCTATTGATTTTCTCATTTTTCTTTACGAGGCTAATGAGCAAAGTGATTGGAAGTTGAGGTTCAATCCCAAGGCATTTTACTTGGAAAGGATTGCTTTGTGCGGCTAATGAGCAAAGTGATTGGCAATTGAGGTTTGATCCCAAGGCCTTCTCGTTGTGCATATTTGAAGGGGGAAGGATGTTTGACCATGGAAAGTGAGGCAAGGGTTTGGGAAAATATTGATTTGCATGGCCAACAAGAAGACTGATTGGCAATTGAGGTTTGATCCATAGGCCTTTTTGTTGTGGAGATTTGAAGGGGGAAAGAAGTCTAACCGTGGAAAGGGAGGCAAGGATTTCGGAAAGGGAGGTGCAAAGAGGCACAGGAAGGTAATGTGTGATACTATTCAGTGAATTACGAAACCCACCATTAGGCGTCCTTCCAGGAGAGGTGGTGTCAAGCATATCAGTAGCCTCATATATGAAGAAACAAGAGGTGTGTTGAATTTTTTCTTGAGAATGTCATCAGGGACACTATTACTTACAGAGAGCATGCTAGGACAAAGACTATAACCACCATGGATTTTGTCTACACCTTCAAAAGTCAAGGCTGAACCCTATATGACTTTGGAGGTTAATGAACGTGTGTCTGGGTTTTTTTCATTTAGTGATTTACTGGTGCCATTTTCAAACACCACAACTACGCTTTCTTTTGGAATTTGTAAGCTTGTTAGTGTCGAAGCAATGTTGAATTGTTGCTCTAGGCATCTTGCCTTGCATTGCATCAGTTTAAGCCCTTTCTTTCCACTAAATGTCTATTCCTACTATCCCTGTTGTTACTGGAGTATCACGGTGCATATTCCTCTATTAACATGGATTTTCTTTCATAGGTGATTGTGCACGGACCTCATTTTCCTTCAATATAGCGAAATCTGCTTTGGGTTTTCTTCATCTATAAGATTTTGAGTTGGGTCGGTAAGATTCTTAGTTGGCATTTTGTTATTTTGTACAGGCATAGGTTATAAAATGTTGTTACTCAACTTAAAATGTTTAAAATAATCATTTAGTACTTTCCATCATGAAGGCTCTGGCTAATATTTAGGCTAGAAATTGCAGTTATGAGTAGCTGATGTCTAGCTTCCCTAGGGCCAAACCATAGGTTTTATCATTTTTCATTCATTTGGTAAACATTAGGTCTCAATTTTCTTCCGAAGCTTCTCTATCAGGTCAAGGGAGGAACTTTAATGCAAGGGTTAATAGCCTTAATTACACCATGCAAGCCTTGAAACAATAACTTATAAGGTCTATGGATTTGGGTACTATCTAAAATTCTGGTCTGTAAAGAATCAGTTGACATTTTGTAAGACCTATCATACGTATTTCTTGTTACCATGTTTTAATATTAACTAGGTCAGTCAAGATTTAAGTAATCCAATGTGTATAGAAAGAATGTTGAAAGATTAATTACACATCATTAATATCCACATCCATGGGCGCATGGATCATTAATTTATTATTAGACAAAATCCATAATCCTCTTGACATGTACTAGGATAATTTGCACAAAGGATAACACATGGTGTATCTCATTTTATCTTTTTATACACCCACAATTTGATAGCACATTGTGTGCTGTTATGCATAAGGAGATCTAAACATTTTATCAATTTTTTATTGACCTCAGTGAGTACTAGATTATAAGACCAATGTACACTCTTCTAGTCAACATTGCATCTTGTTGGTTATATATTGTTAATTAGGATTTCTAGTGATGAGACTAAAACTGGTTTCCCTCTTTTACCTATGATCAACAATATTAAATATTATTCCATTGATGAGATTAAGATTGGTTTCCCTCTTCTGCGTGCTCCTATTCATCTTGACTATTCCTTATATGCATTGTATAGGGTCCATTTCAATGGTTAAATCATCCTTCTTTTTCCTTATTTGTCTTCCTAAATTATTGTTAGCCTGTATTTGTTCCTTTTTTAGGAGATGTGATGTATTGACTATATTCTTGATCCCATTGACCTTTCTTTGGTCCTGAAAGGACATTAATATCATTTCATTTCATTCCTAAAGTTATTTTGTGAAAATGTTTGGAAGAATTAACTTTGCTTGAGAATTAATACCTATGCAGTGCTGATTGAACCAAAAGAGAAATAACAGGAAAGTTTTCCCTGGGTGAAATTTCTAGATTTGTAGGCCAATGCCCAAAGGTTTTGTTATTTTGGTTCCAATGTATTCACACCTCACCTTCTTATTACATGTGTTCAGTTTTGATTGATAAGTTTCCCATGCTATTCATAAGTTATGTGATGTTATTATTTTGTTGATTAATTATATCTAGAGCTGAAGAAAGAAAATAGGGAAAATCTTGCTTCTGTTTTGCATTACAGACTGCATTGTTCATTACAGTGAAGGTTTTCATTAGAGATAAGCCTCTCACAAGTAGAGGGGAGATTTTAGGTATAATGGCCTATTCAATGGAATGAAAAGAGTCAACCTCTTTATGTTATTAAGGTAGTCAATAGTTTGATAGAAGATCCCTTGAATGAAAAGGGAAGCCCTCTATATTAGGTGGTGATTCTCGATGGTGGACCATGAATGGTAGCATAGGCCCATTTTAAGGCAATCAATTTGGTGCTAGTAAGACTTTTAAAATTTCCGCATTAATTGATTTGCAACTGGTAGAAATATTCAACTAAAAAAATATCAAAGAGAGTGGAAACTTTCTTTGTAACTATATATGAAACCCCTCAATGAAACATAATAATAAAATAGCCTTTTGAACACCTTGAAATTTGAGGTTTCATATTTGTTTTGCTATAGAATTTCTTGCATTTACCTGATTATTTACTCATCTATTTTGGTACAAGGGCACTATTTAGTTTCCTTCATATTAGCTTTTACTACTATGTAATTTTTACTTGCAACATTATTTAGTCTTTGGCATGATGGTTATTTATTAATTAGTTGTTTTTTCTCCCTTTGAATGGATGTCCTTTACTTCTTGTGTGCAGCCTGCATCAAGGGAGCCCTATGTACAATGTTTCATTAAGAAAGATAGGGCTACATCTACCTATCAATTATTTCTCAGTCTTAATACAAGTAAGTTTAGAACTTTCATACTTTTGCCATGATCATAGCCTGTAATTATTTTGTTCTGTATGTAGGAAATAAGGTTTGATCAGAAGTTTGCATTCCTTAAGCATGACTATTCTAAATTTATGATGTTGATGGTAATTTGTACAATGCCATAAAGTCTCCATGATTGTGAAACTGTGTACTTGGATACTTGAATATGGTCTCTTCATCTAGGAAAGACTCAAGAATAAGAAGGTGAGACTCTTTTCCTAGTTTTGTGATTAGTTATATGGTTTTTTCTTTACATATTATAAAATTTTAATAAGAGTAATATATACAATGCTTTAGTACAAAAAGGGAGGGTCACAACTGCAGACTCCGCAAGCAAGTCCAAAATTAAAAAAATTGGGTTGCCCTTGGCCAAACCACTCATAAAGAGCTACAATATTGTCCATCGACATAACATAAAAAGAGACAAGGAACAACTACTTGCCTAATGTTTAAACTTGGAGATGAACATCCTTTTAATGTGCCATCGTAGTTTTCTTGTCCCTAAAAATCTAGGTTACCCCATTAAAATATTGACTTCTTGCCAAATCATGTACTAGTAAATGTTTTGTAAGCAAGTAGTCCTCGTAAATGTCCCATATTTTTGTTAGAAAAAGGAAAACATTTTAATGGATGTTTTTGAAAAATTATTTTCTTCCACTTTCAATATTTCCTTATTGAAGCCATTTTGGTAGGGAATGTTAAAAATGTAGCAAGCAAGGTCTTTTGGCTTGTGCCTTAGCCAATGAAGACCTCAAATTGTCCTCATGAGCTAGACTTTAGTTACGATGAGTTATTTCCAATTTACTAGAATAATCTTCAAGTTTGCATTCTTAGAGTTGGAGTTTCAGTTAAGTGGAGTCTTCATCAATTTGACTGCAAAACGGGGTGGCAGTTAGCAGTTAAGTTAGAAAATTTACTCTTTAGTCATGATTGAAGGAAGAGTGAGTTAGATCTCTAGTGTTGATTGGAGAGAGAACAAGTTAAAAAATCCAGTGATGACTGGAAGGAGATCAAGTAATGCTCTTAGTTAACTCGCAATTAGAACTTGAGTTCTAAATTTGCCACTGGGCCTCCTTGCATGTTCAAACTAGGCCTATGAATGAAGGATGAAGGCATAGGGATTAATGGATTATGAATTATTTTATACACAACGATTTGTGACAAGATAGAGCTCACAGGTTGTGAGAGAGCCCTTTTTGTGGAGAGAACATAGAACTTGTGCCCTAACTAATAGGAGATCACAAGTGTGCTAGTATTTAGGAGCTAGGATCAAGCGTTGGCAAGGCAAGTCCAAGATAGATCAACAAGATAACAAGTATGTCCCTAGGGGAATAAATTTCTTTGTAATAGATTTGATTTCTTCAAGACAATCAATGAAATAGCCACATCAAAGACACAAGGTTTTCCTTGTTTGTTTCCCTGAGAAAAATAAGTGTCAATTTGTGCATCTATTTTTATATTTGTGTTTTTATTCCGTTGTATATGAATTGTTAAGAAACTTTGTATCTTGGTGAAAGTAAACTAGTTTCTATTTTTAGTTATTCATATAAGTAGTTGCAAAGTTTTGTGGAAATTTTAATATGGTATTAGAGCAGAATTCAACATATAGTACTAACAACCAACAAGATTGGTGGAGGTTGGCCCTTAAAGGGAGAGAGGGAGACTGTACTGATCAGGAGATTGGCAACAATATTCGTTGGTGTTTCAAATGACTGAGACAGATCCATAACAGTGATAGAAGAACTTATAACACCAGATTGATGTTAGTGATAGAAATTGATTATGAGGCCTCTTCTAGATTTGTCAGGATCAATTGGTATGAGCTAACATTTATAGATTCTTAAGAGGAGGATCCTAGGAGAATGGTTGTAAGGAACATGTATTTAGCTCACATTCTGTAGCAAGAAGTAGTGAAGTCTTCTCATGTAGATGAAGCAACTTCAACATCAAATCACTTGCTAAGAGCGAGTGTTGAAAATGTAGCAAGAAAGGTCTCCTGGCTTGTGAATGAATACCTCAAATTTTCCTTCTGACTTAGAATTTAGTTAGGATGAGTTGTTTTCAGTTTACTCGAATAATCGTAAAGTTTAAATGTGTAGAGTTAGAGCTTCATTAAGCAAAGTCTTCATGAGTTTGATGGAAAAACAAGGTGGAAATTAGCAGTTCAATTAGAACGAGGTATTCTTCAGTCTTGATTAATGGAAGAGAGAGTTATATCTCTAGTGTTGATTGGAGAGAGAAGGAGTTAACAACTCTAGTGATGATTGGAAGGATAACAAGTAACACTTTCAGTTAACTCGCAATTAGAACTCGAGTTCTAAATTTGGAACTGGGCCTCCTTGCATGTTCAAATTGGGCCTATAAAGGAAGGATGAAGGCATAAGGATTATGAATTGTTTTGTGCACAAAGGTTTGTGACAAGACAAAGCTCACAAGTTGTGAGAGACACTTGTTTGTGTAGAGTGCAAAGATCTTGTGTCCTAAGTAATAGGAGAACATAGGTGTGATAGGATTTAGGAGCTGGGATCAAGGCTTGGAATTAGAAGTCCAAGGTAGATAAGAAGGGAGCAAGTATGTTCCTAGAGGGAAAAATTGCTTTATAATAGATTCAATTGCACCAAGATAATCAATAAAATAGCCACATCAAGCAGACGAGTTTTTTCCATGTTGGGTTTCCTGAGAACAATAAGTTTGTCAAATTGTGCATTTTTTTTTATCTCTGTGTTTTTATTCCGCTGCATATGAATTGTTAAGAAACTCTGTATCTTGTTGAAAGTAAACTAGTTTCAATTTTCATTTATTCATCTAAGTAGTTGCAGAGTTTCTTGAAAATTTTAACAAGGAATTGAACTATGCATTGTGTAAAACCATGAATCTCATAAAAAATAACCTTATTGAGTAACCATTCACTAAATCTACATGCTTGTTGCTCTTTTTTAGTCAACAATGCACTAAGAGTTAGGTTCAATGCTGACAGTGCTAGGTTCTTCAATTCATGAGTGCATCTGAAGTATACTATATGATTGGTTCTGATGCCTTGGTTCAAAAACTTCTGTTGGTTATGAAGATTGTGAATTTGTTGTGAAGCTTTTTATTGGCATTGGTTCTATTGAATTATTCAAAAGCTTGTGTTGGTTAGGGATATTTCACATTGGTTATGAAGCATTTTATTGGTATTGGTTCTATTGAATTTTTCAAGTGAGGTTTGGAAGACAATATTGTTTCTCATTTCGTTGGACTGGGAAAATCTCTTCTAGCTTCAAGTTAACTCCTTGGAATAAAAACTAAACAACATTTAAAAAATTGTTTGTACTAGAGAAGAACTATGTGAAGATACAACTGATTTTACTTCGTTGGGTTCAACACTAGCGCACCCAAGTTATTGGCTTCTATCCTAGAGAAGATAGAAGTAGTAGTAATTGAACAAAACTCTTGGGACAAAGTCTTGTTATGGTTGCCTCCATTTGCAATGAAAAATGTTATTACAAGGACTTCTTGTTCCTAATAGAATAAGTCTTATTACTAATGGGATGTTTATGGCCAATTTTAGGGTTGTGTTGTCGTTCAATTTGGAATTGGAATTTAGAGTTCTATGGTGTGAAGTGTTTAAGTGGCTAGCCCACCTTATTAAATACCCCGTCAATACAATCTCATTAGTTGGTATAACTCTAGAAACAATGACAGATATGTAGACAGATAAAATTTTATGGGGATGCCATCTTTACAATTTGCAATTAGACTCTCACATCATCTTAAATTAGACAGTGAATATATTTATCTTGGTTTGTACTTATTTGAAGCAGGGAACCTTTTTTTAATTAGGAAACTAAAATGCTTACACAATTTGACTTCAAACACCTAAGTATGACATTACAAGTGATGATTTATGGTTCAAATTACTAGCTCCTTTATTTCTAGAATAGTGAAGTAATTAGATGGTAGCCATTTGGATGCCTTTGAGCATATTTAATTGCCATAAGCAAGTGAAATGCTTTCTTAATTGTCAATTCTTCATCATAATTTCTTAGCTACGTATGCATCAGCAACTCCCATGATGGTTGACAAAGATTAATTGACTACATATTGGCTCCCACCTTGATTCTTTCTTGGACTTAGAATTTAGCTACTCCCAGGATCATCGAGAAACATTAACTAACTACATATTGAATCCCACCTTTCTTCTTTCTTGGACATAGAATGTTGATGTCTACCCATTTACTTGATTTGGTTGGCCGATTCCATGTGACTTGTCTCTCAATGTCATTCCATGATTTCATATGTATCACTGATTTTTAGCTGTTCTACATTTGCGCATATTTCCAGTGTTTTAATTAGCCCATCCCTGCAATCCACCTTTAATTTTACTTGGAGAGAAAGCTTAACTTCTTGCAAAAATGTAAATGGTGGCAGAGCTTTGGAATTTCTTATTAACTTCACTGCTCCAATATTCTATGCATCAAAACCTCATGGAACTTCTCTATTTGCCAAGTAGTTCGAGGAAGAATGCAAATCATTCACACACACGATGACAAATTACCTTGAACTAGTAGTGGCCTCTAGCCTCAAATATTGTTATCTTAGCAGGAGGATGAAACATCATTTGATATCCCAACAAAGAATTGAAATTTTGCATGCCTTCAGGCATTTAGCCAAAGCCCTAAAGTAAACTTTGTTACCAAAAAAATCCATCTTCATCATCTTTGATCTCATTATTGGGTTTTCACATGCATCTAAATTTATGAAATTCCCCACCAATCACCTAATATGTGCTCCCCTTGATTCATTTGATGTGATTCTTCCACCTCCATAGAAATCCTAGCAAAATTCTGTTAAACTATAGGTGAATAAGGAAAGAGATAGTGAAGGCTTATAATTTGAGTTTTTGATTGATGGCATGAAACCTCTTGCCTTGACCAAGGCTAAGCTATTTTCCCTTTCTCAGCCATCTTGGAGCAATAATATTATTCATCCCATCCATAATTTAAGTGATGCATTAAACACAAGTACCTGCACATTGCGGAACCATTATAATAGGACATATATTAGGTGAGCTTCACTCCACTCTATTAAACGCTCATATATCAACGTATGCAGATATAGATAAGTTTTAGGGAATGATTATTGAATTCTTGTTGAGATTATCAAATCCTTCACTACATTCTCACTTTCAGGAGTGTTATTTAGGGGATGGAGCATTACCACACAAAAGTGTGTTATTTGTTTGTGGGTTTTAGAAGCTTTTGATATTCCTTAACATTTGTTGATACAATGGCTTTAATAGTTGGGTTTTTCTAGAGATGTTATTTGGGTAGTTATGGCCTATATTCCCAACACTTTGAGTTCTACATTGATGAGCTATTTTATTTGTAACATTGATACAAAGGATGGATGTTTTTTATTTGTAGTCTTGATGTTTATACTTGTAAATCTGCAACTAATGTAGAGAATATTGATTTTTGTTGGAAAACGAATTCAATAGTATTATTAAGAATGGTATCAAAAATAATGTACATAGTACATATAAATATGCACTATATACAATAGGTAAACCATTGATTCAGTTTCATAAGTTTAAATGATAAATAATAGTCCACAAGAATGCTAATGAATAAGGGTTAACAATTTTACCCTAATTTACTTCATTCACTTCATTCATGTTTGTAATTTTCTCGTCCCTTCGTGTTTTTATCGTAGTGTTGGGAACTACATTTTCTCTTGACATGATGTTCCATATACCTACATGGGTTGGTGTTCTTCTAACTGGATTCAACACACTCACTCTCATTTGAGTGCAGAGATTCGGGGTGCTCCATCCGATCCTTTCGACTATACTCTATGCATCTATTTCAAGGCAAAATGACAATTCATTTTTCTCATGTAACCTAGTTACTTCAAACTCTGGGTTTGCTCTATGTTGCAGAGAAATTGTACCAGGAAACAACATTGAATTTATTTCAGATTCTATGGTGTTGTCTCTATCAATTTGCAGTGATTTTCTATAGCTTCATCCTCAAAGATGAAGGTCAAGTCGATGTTCGATGTTTTCTTTTGCAGTTAGAAAGCTTCAGGAACAAGGTGATCAGTGTAAAATAATATTTGTTAAAGTAGTTCCAATATTTTCTAGACTGTTTCAATCAAGGAGAGGGACATAATCCCAGTTTTGTTTTCCCTCCTATAAAAGAAAATTTTGTAATTAGAAATATTTTCGATCTCTAATAAAACCATAAGAGAAAATAATTACCTGGTGTTATGTTTTTTCAATGCACTAGGGCTTTGGATAATTTATACTCTTATATGCAAGGTGGATAAAATGTGCTAAACACAATCACTGCCAATGTTGACTTGTGTGTCCTTATGGAAAATTTCCTTTCACATACTTGTGAACCTTTACATTTATTATTAGTTCAAAGGAACTACAAAGGAAATATTTTAGGCATGATATGATCAAGTTCTTGTCATGAAATTGAGACATGAGTTTGCTACTTCTGCATGTTAATTAGTAATCGGCTAGTTGTTGGTTTTGTATTCAATTTAGAGTCCTTTTGTTAAAATGCATCCTTTTCTCTCCTGATAATAAAATTTGATATGCACATGGCTTTCTGTATCATTGAAGTTGAATACTTTTGTAGTGGGACCAGGAAATGTACAAAGTTGGCTATATGGAATTAGCATGAATAATATAGACAAACACCTACAAGGTAGCATAAACATCAAGAATTTTTAGTTGCAAAGAGAAATCACATAAGCAATAGGAACATGGTCATAACCCAATATTGTGGAATGTAGAAAATTTTCATTCTAAAGTTGCAGAAGATGGGAGAACTGCAAAACATGTCGATAACCCAATATTGTGGAATTTAGAAATTTTGCATTGTAAGGTTGCAGGAGATGGGAGAATTGCTAAACCTATCTTTTTGAAAGAAGCCAATAACCTAGCATTGTGCAATTCAAATGCTCACAAGCACAACACCCTGAATTGCAGAATACAATGACCTATGTTAAAGAGTTGGATAACCATAATCCACAGACATGCATCATATAATGCAACATTCTAAATTCCAGAATATAACAGCCTTCAATAGGGATTTTCATTTCCAGTCAGTGATGGCCTTAAGAAGCTTGGAAATAAGCTTAACCAAGTCATTCACTATAGAAGGCAAATTGAAATTCCTCATAGCTGTGATCTTGTCACCAATGTATATTCATCCAATAGGGGATTAATTTTGGGTAGTAACTGAAACTTGAATTGTATTTAGAATATTGTGTGCATTATGCCTTGTAAAATATCTATAATATAAAGAAGTATGATAGTATAAGTACTATATTTTTGTCTAATGAATCTTAAAAATGTTTCTGTAGATTTCTACGTGCATTTATGAAATAACACAATAGGTAGACTAGTGTTAGAGGTTTATTATGCTTCGTAAAATATGGAAGTCAAAAATAGAGGCAACATCCCACATCTATTGGGCATTGAGAAATGAATATGACAAGAAAATCCCTACAAGGTAGCATCCATAACAAGAGCTCATAAGGCGATGAACATCCCTATAACCAGATATTGTAGAATTTAGATGATTTGCTTTCTTGAGTTGCAAAATCCAAGAAAACAACTACCTACGTTTCTGAAAGTAGTAACCCTATAATCTAGCATCATGCAATTCAAATTCTTACAAACAGAGATTGTGTAGATGGAAAGACCACAAAGGCATTGCAGAATAGAACAGCATGAATTGTAGAACACAACACTCTCCAATAGGAAGTGGTATTACCACTGAATGACAACCTGGAGAATCTTACAAATAAGCTTAACTAATTTATTCGTTATGGATGGTGAGTTGATATTATTTACAGTAGCGACAGAGATATCATGTAACTGATGCACATGAATATTTCTATGTTCCACCAAGTCTCCAAGGTGGGGGGGTGTGGAAGTGGGGGGAATTAAAAGGGAGATATGTGGGAGCATCCCTAAATTTTAAAGACATTCAGGGAGGACAGGGGGACGTTATGGTCCATAGCATACAGGTCCCCATCTCTAAAATTATAAAAAAAATAATAATGATAAAATCTCAACAATAACAATTCATCCCATGCAAATTCATCATTCTGCAATCCAGTGGAAACACTATAATGCTGCCAATCCTGAAATCTATTTAGTCTATTGAATTCTAAATGGGATACAAAATTATACATTCTCCATATGATGTATAATGAGGTTGGAATTACCTTCAAACATCTCGAAACAGTTTAAAGTAGACAGTGTGATATAGGAGTGTCCCTTGAAAATTTTCACCTTACTTCAAAATTGTAATATTACTATTAATTACTAATGTCACACAGTGCTCAAAGCTCAATCTCCTATTATTTTCATATCTTCATTTTATTGAAAAAAAAATACTCAAATCTCAATCTCTTATTTTTTTCATATATTCATTTTATTGAACAAAAAAAATTGATGCGAGGGGGTCTGGGCATCCCTATTATGGGGGAGGGGCCACCAAACATCCCCTTTTGGTAAAATGCTTCTCTCACACTAGGTAAATGTTGCCTTGAGTTTACCCAAAAGGGGGATGTGGCAAAATGTTTTTCCAGGAACCCCCATCTTTGGAGTTTGTGGTAAATGTTGGGGGTGTGCTCTCCAATCTAGGGGATGCATCCCCATGTAACACTAGAATATTCAATAGGGGGATTAATTTGGGTAATGACTGAAACTTAAATTATATGTAGGATATTGAATGCATTGTGCCTTGAAATTCACTATAATCTAAAGAAGTATGATACTGTTATTACTGCTATATGTTTGTCCAATGATTTTTTGAAATTATCCATGTTGATTTCTACCTACGTTTGTAAAAATAGCACAATAAATATGATAGTGTTAAAGTGTTAGTATGCAAAGTTCAAAGCCTTTTATCATGTGTTATAACTTGGGGCATTGTAGATGAGAAATTTGGATTCTTGTACTTACAATGTTTAACTGTTTCATTAGATAGATGGCATATGCAAAGCCTAAAGCCAATGAGGTATTAAAATGAATATTTGTTCCTAATTTAAGAGGAAGTGGAACAACTGGTATTTCCATTTATCTTATTGGAACTTTTCTTACACCGTAATCCCCTATCACTTGTTCGTTTCGTTAATAAAATTCAATGAATACGTTTCATCAGCGTAAAGTAGTAATCATTAGAAAATTGGGCCAAAAATTTTCCCCTGTGATGTAGAAAAGGCATTGGGCATTTAGTTGCATAGTAATAAATGGAGTAGTTTTAAATGAGATATTTTTGGAGTTTCTAGTAGTTTTTTGGTAAAAATTTTGTGAAAACATTTGTGGCCAAATTTTGATTTGTGTTGTTTAAAGTGGGATTTTTGACTACATATATGGGTTCAACACCCTCGAAAACCTCTAAATCATTTCGACTGTGAAGAGTTCAATTGCGAAACTAGCCAAAACAACTTGATAGAAAAATAAACTAGAAAACTTTCCAAAAAACGCAATGGAAAACTACTAGGTCATAAGTCCCTCAAATGATGTGTATCTTATCTTGCAAAAAATTTAGTACTATGGTATTGAGTGTTTGTTGATTATCTTCATAAAATGTAACATATCATGTCATCCACCATATCCAAATACAATTTATTTCTTCACTTTGCCTTGGTTCTCTCTCGGAAAGTACCACCAACTATTTCTGGAGTTAATGCAAGTGCTCTTCTATAGTTTAGAGAATTCTTAAAATAACTGGAATAGATTATTCCTGTACTTTTCACTGTGCTTTATTTACAAATTAGATTGATTTTTTATTATAACTTTTCATTATGGAAATTATGAAATGTAATTATTCCACTAAGAATAAGGTCTAATAGTCCCATCTACAAGAACATAATTTTTAAAAGTACACTGAAAAACATGATTCTTCAACCAAAACTATCATAGTAATATAGTAATATATAGTAATATTGGATTCTTATTTATTGGTCTATACTTGATTCTATATCATCAAGTATGTGAGGCATTTGCAGGTTAGGATAAAGGCACTCAAGGGGCGAGCTCCAAAATAAAACTGTGAAGTCAGTGGTGTATGTGAAGAACACAGAGCTCTATACTGATGATTAGTATGCATTCATACTTTCTTCTTCTTCCATTAATTCCTCTTCTCAAATCAACAATTCTTCCTCGCACAGATTCTCTATGTATTATAGAAAGATATTCTGTGTATTACAGTTACAATTTAAAATGTAATCACAAATTGAAAGGACAACAAATTATAACAGTTCCAACTAATACTCAGCTGAGCTTATTCCTATTTCTATCTTCCAATGACCTTGGAAAGGAGCTTATTCCTGTGGTCCGTAGAAAGTGAGTCCCCATTTCCAAAATTATAAAAAAAAAATAATGATAAAATCTCAACAATAACAATTCATCCCATGCAAATTCATCATTGTGCAATCCAGTGGAAACACTATATTGTTTCCAATCTTGAAATCTGTTTAATCTATTTAATTTTGAAGGGGATATAAAATTATACATTCTCCATATAATGTCTGATGAGGTTGGAATTACCCTCAAACATCTCAAAATAGTTTAAAGTAGACTATGTGATAGAGGAGTGTCCCTTGGAAATTTTCACCTTCAAGAATGTAATATTACTATTAATTACTAATGTCACAGAGTCCCCAAAGCTCAATCTCCTATTTTTTTCACATCTTCATTTTATTGAACAAAAAATAGACTCAAATCTCAATCTCATATTTTTTTCATATATTCATTTTATTGAACAAGAAATCTGATGCGAGGGGGTGTAGGCATCCCTATTCGGGGGGAAGGGCCACCAAACATACCCTTTTTGGTAAAATGCTTCTCTCACACCAGGGAAATGTTGCCCCGAGTTTACCGAAAAGGGGGATGTGGCGAAATGTTTTTCTAGGAACCCCCATCTTTGGAGTGTGGGGTAAATGTTGGGGGTGTGCTCTCCAATCTGGGGGATGCATCCCCATGTAACACTAGAATATTCAATGGGGGGATTAATATGGGGAATGACTGAAACTTAAATTATATTAGGATACTGAATGTTTTGTGCCTTGAAATTCACTATAATCTAAAGAATTATGATATTGTTATTACTGCTATATGTTTGTCCATTGATTTTTTGAAATTGTCCATGTCGATTTCTACCTACGTTTGTAAAAATAGCACAATAAATATAATAGTGTTAAAAGTATTAGTATTCAAAGTTCAAAGCCTTTTATCCCGTGTTATAAAATGGGGCATTACAGATGAGAAATTTGGAGGTGATCATTTCTTTTCTTGTACTTACAATGTTTAGTTGTTTCATTGGAGAGTTGGCATATGCAAAGCCTAAAGCCAATGAGGTGTTAAAATGAATATTCGCTCCTAATTTAAGAGGAAGTGGAGCAACTGGTATTTCCATTTATCTTATTAGAACCTTTCTTACACAGTCAGCCCCTATCATTTGTTTGTTTCGTTAATTCAATTCAATGAATATGTTTCATCAACGCAAAGTAGTAATGATTATAAAATTTAGCCAAACATTTTTCCCTATGATGAAATGAAGCATTCGGAATTTAGTTGCATAGTAATAAATGGAGTGGTTTTAAGCGCGATATTTTTGGAGTTTCTAGTAGTTTTCTCGCCAAAAATTTGTGAAATAATTTGTGGCCAAATTTTGATTTCTGTTGTCTAAAGTGGGATTTTTGACTACATATATGGATTCAACACCCTCGAAAACCTCTAAATCACTTCGATTGTGAAGAGTTCAATTGCGAAACTTGTGATTTTAGTGAATGTTAGCCAAAACAACTTGATAGAAAAATAAACTAGAAAACTTTCCAAAAAAACGCAATGGAAAACTACTAGGTCATAAGTCCCTCAAATGATGTGTATCTTATCGTGCAAAAAATTTAGTACTATGGTATTGAGTGTTTTTTTATTATATTCAGAAAATGTAACATATCCTGTCATCCACCATATCCAAATACAATTTATTTCTTCACTTTGCCTTGGTTCTCTCCCGGAAAGTACCACCAACTATTTCTGGGGTTAATGCAAGTGCCCTTCTATAGTTTAGAGAATTCTTAAAATAACTGGAATAGATTATTCATGTAATTTTCACTGTGCTTTATTTACAAATTAGATTGATTTTCGATTATAACTTTTCATTAAGGAAATTATGAAATGTAATTATTCCACTGAGAATAAGGTCTAATAGTCCCATCTACAAGAACATAATTTGTAAAAGTACACTGAAAAACATGATTCTTCAACCCAAACTATCATAGTAATATAGTAATATATAGTAATATTGGATTCTTCTTTATTGGTCTATACTTGATTCTATATCATCAAGTATGTGAGGCATTTGCAGGTTAGGATAAAGGCACTCAAGGGGCGGGCTCCGAAATAAAACTGTGAAGTCAGTTGTGTATGTGAAGAACACAGAGCTCTATACTGATGATTAGTATGCATTCATACTTTCTTCTTCTTCCATTAATTCCTCTTCTCAAATCAACAATTCTTCATCACACATATTCTCTATGTATTACAGAAAGATATTCTGTGTATTACAGTTACAATTTAAAATGTAGTCGCAAATTGAAAGGACAACAAATTATAACAATTCCAACTAATACTCAACTGAGCTTATTCATATTTATATCTCCCAATGACCTTGGAAAGGAGCTTATTCCTATGGTCTGTAGAAAGCCAGGCCCCATTTCCAAAATTATAAAAAAAAAATAATGATAAAATCTCAACAATAACAATTCATCCCATGCAAATTCATCATTGTGCAATCCAGTGCAAACACTATATTGTTTCCAATCTTGAAATCTGTTTAATCTATTGAATTTTGAAGAGGATAGAAAATTATACATTCTCCCTATGATGTTTGATGAGGTTGGAATTACCCTCAAACATCTCAAAATAGTTTAAAGTAGACTATGTGATAGAGGAGTGTACCTTGGAAATTTTCACCATCAAGAATGCAATATTACTATTAATTACTAATTTCACAGAGTCCCCAAAGCTCAATCTCCTATTTTTTTCACATCTTCATTTTATTGAACAAAAAATAGAGTCAAATCTCAATCTCTTATTTTTTTCATATATTCATTTTATTGAACAAAAAATTTGATGCGAGGGGGTGTAGGCATCCCTATTCGGGGGGAAGGGCCACCAAACATACCCTTTTTGGTAAAATGCTTCTCTCACACCAGGGCAATGTTGCCCCGAGTTTACCCAAAAGGGGGATGTGGCGAAATTTTTTTCTAGGAACCCCCATCTTTGGAGTGTGGGGTAAATGTTGGGGGTGTGCTCTCCAATCTGGGGGATGCATCCCCATGTAACACTAGAATATTCAATGGGGGGATTAATATGGGGAATGACTGAAACTTAAATTATATTAGGATACTGAATGTGTTGTGCCTTGACATTCACTATAATCTAAAGAATTATCATATTGTTATTACTGCTATATGCTTGTCCATTGATTTTTTGAAATTTTCCATATAACACGTTAGCGTTTGAAATTTCACCTCAGGCTGAGAAAGGCAAATCTCAAAGCTACATCAAACCATTCAGCCTCATAGCTAGCCCTACGGGGCAGGAGAAGGCTCTCTCCGGTCTATCTCGTAAAATCTTCAATGGATGAGATGACCAATAAGGTAACACTGATATTAGGCTAGTAAACTGATTAGAAGGA
>APFE031330764.1:116597-134507 GCA_000404065.3 Pinus taeda | reverse complement strand
CATTTTATATTTAGTCCATAACCCTCTTTCTATTTAAGAAGACTTAAAAAAGGTTTTATTTAAGTGAATCCTATGGGCCAAATACCATATTCATAAAGAGGTATGGTAAATTAATAAAAATATAAATAAACGAGAGGTATGGTAAATAAATAAAACATTTTTTATATTTACTCCATAAGTCACCTTATATTTATGAACACAAAAAATGTGAAGCCTATGGGCCAAATACCGTGGGCCAAATTATTATTAATACCATGCAAAACAACATTATTAACACTAATATTAGTATTAATAAAAATAAAGATGACACATACTATGGGTCAAATAGCCTGGGCCAAATTATTATTAATACTATGCAAGAAAACATTATTAACCCTAATATTAGTATTAATAAAAATAAAGATGACACATGGTATTGACCCATGGTATTCATGTGGAATGTGGCCTATTTAAAGGGGGGAATTAAACCAGCATAGATCCATCTTTATCTCGCAGTTGGATTCTATGGAATAAGAAATAAATTTGATAGCTTGACAAAAGTGGTAGCTTAGAAAAAGTGGTAGAGAAAAGATTAATCTCTCCTACCTTGACAAAAGTGGTAGAGAAAAGATTAAAACATGCCAACAAGTAGCAAGCCCCAACTACAACATGCATCCCTGACCATGCCATAACTAACAACATATTATTAAAACACTCCTTTGCAAAAATAAAATAAGTTGTCACAGCTCATGACTCTAACACCACTCATCTTAATATGGGCCATTAATTTGGTGATAAATGTACTTTATGTATGATTTGACAATCATATTAAAATAGCTGATGAGGACTAAGTCAATTTGTTGAAAACTTCAATCCACGATGGGATGAGGAAGAGGATGGATATCTTTTTATTTTTTTAGAGTCCAAAGGAACTGAAGCGAGTTGAGGCAAGGTGAATGATACTATATGCTATGTCTGTAGTGAACATTAGGGTTCAAAGAGTGCAAGAAAAATAGAAATGGTAGGTTTCCTAATGATTCAGGTAACACATGTCAGAGAGAATCATGAGGCTCTATCCTGGGTTCTAAACTTCTTCTAGAAAGTCTTGCTAGCATTCAATGTCCCCAAGAAAGGAGGAGGGTATGCGTTCAAGAAACACTAGATGTTGTTTGTACATAGATGTGGGTATGCAGGATGGAATGTTAAGTGTTTAAATGATCTAGATATATTAGGTACTTAGAGTGGAAAGAGCATTAGAAAGGAGTTACAAAGGTAGAGAATGCAGCAAGAATTTCGTTGATGGGACATTCATCAAATACAAGACCGATAGCAGAACTATCATATATAGAGAGACCACAAAACTAGTGGCTGAAATATGGGTAGGGATGGAGTAAACCTACTTTGATACATGTTAAACACAACCATGGAGAAGATCAGAGATAAGATAGAACATTTATTGCATTTATTATTCACAAGACATATAGAACATTTATTGCATTTATTATTCACAAGACATATATTTATAATACATTTTTGTGACTCTTGGATTCATATTCCAAGGTCTCTTGCACTCCCTTTGATTGTTCAACTTCCACACCATAACCCTTGGTAGATTAGGTGTCCAACATATATTGTAACACAAACTCATTAAATCTAAAATGCCTAAAATGAAAAACCTAAATTCTGAAGTGGTAGAGGGAGTTAAACCCTAAGGTGGAATTTTGCAGTCATTTAAACAAGAAGAAGTAAGGGGTTAAGGTAAGTATTGATTTTCTTTTTAATTTTAATTAAGTCTAATAGAAATTGTAAAAGAATTATTAGAAAAATCAACAATAAAATTTAAAATTTTTACTATGCAGGGTTTTGAGTGAATCACCATACCTTTCAAATTTTAATCTTCTAAATAAATTTGTTGTTCCAAAGTGTTTTGTTTCTCCACCGTGCTCCCTGTATGTCTCTCCTGCAAATATATCACTTGCAATTGTGGGAAAAAGTAATGAAACATTGAATAGTTTCTTACTTTTTAAAATAATTTATGAAATTAGATTTCGGAAAATCAATTACTGCTCATTTATCAATTTGAAAAAATAAAATAACAATTTTTTCTTCTTCATTTTTTCAGATCATGGGTGTGTTTCTTAGTAAAATGAGCTAGTGCAATTACTAGTAATGTGCACAGGTGCATTTACTGGTAACACACATCGATTAAGATAACTTATCAATGTGCTAAATGTTTTTAAATCACCAATATGATAGAATTCCTTTTTTTATTTTTGAAATCACAGAAACTGGTGCAATTATTATTTTAACACATCGGTGCAATTATCATTTAAATGCATCAACATGATTAGTTTTATAGGAGCCCGGATTATATTTAAAAGTTATCTAATTTTTTTTCACATAAAATGACATATTCAACTCAAATAGAATAGAGGTTGGTATGGATGACTACTTACGGTATATGACTTCCATGGAGAAAATGTTGTTACATGCATTCCAGAACGATGAGCTACATGATCAAGCTTATATCATTGATACCTTTCTCGAAAGCTTGGATATGCTTCCACCACCCCCTCTTTGGACTTGGCGACTAGTCAAAGCCTATCGAACTGGGGACAACTATGTTACTATAAAATGTGAAAGCCCATTTTGGCATGTGCAAGGCATGTTTCTCAACAATGTTGAGGTAATTTACCATGATCAAGTCCCTTAAATTTTTAGAAATAATTTCACAAAATCAACATTAAAAATGGTCAATTTCATGAAGGTTAAATATTGACATTGTAAATTTATATTTCCCACCAACTACGTGTTATTCAAAGATAATGTTCTTCCAAGTGATAATGTCTTGCCCAGTAGCTATGAAGAGGGAAATTATTTGTTGAAAGTTTTAGGTGTTAAGATACCATATCATGCATGTCAGAATTATTGTATTCTATATAGAGGAGAATATGCAAACAAAGAGATATGTATGAAATGTGGGCATCATAGGTACCACAAAAAAAGGGTAAATCACATGGTCCTCCTCATTACATATTGAGGCACATGCCTATAATCCCATGGATTCAAAGTCACTTTCGTTGCAAATAATTCACTATGTTGTAGGGATGGGATGGCTTGCCTCACACAGAAGTGACTCAGGAATTATGTGAATCCTAAGATATTCAATAGCCGTGAAGCATATATAGGATACATGGCCAGAAATATTCAGGGAGGAAATACGAATTCTACGACTTAGCATAGCCATGGATGGCGTCAACCCATATTGCCTCCAAAATAAAAAACTATTATGTTTGTCCTGTAGTAATGATAAATAACAATATCCCACCATGGTTGCCCATGAAGAATGAACAACTTATGTTGCCTCTCATAGTACCTCATAAAAGACATGTGAACCAAAATGGATGCCTACTTACAATCATTGGTAGATGAAGTGAAGCAATTATGGGAAGGGATACATGTATACAACGTATCAAAACCCATCACAACATAGGGTTGTTTTACATTGTATGGCATATGTTCTTACACCACACAAGGTTATCCAGGTATTGACAGGCTAGAATTCTCTGCCTACAGTGAGGGTATCTCCCCAGTGTAGAATTCCAACTAGACCCTACACCATTTATTTTAAGGATACCATATGGTATGTAGGCCTGACTATCGTTCAGGTGGGTTGAGTTTGCTTCAGACAGAGGTGGGATATCACCTCAATTGAACGTATGGACTTCAATAAACACAAGGAAATAAATGAAGAATAGTCATGACATGAATACCATAAATAGCAAGATCAAGAATCAATAACATGAACCTCACATAAAGTAATTGTTGGTAAAACTTCAGATAAGATCATGTCCATGTAAGGAATGTGCTCAAAAACTATAAAATAGTTCACAGTAACTAAGCATCTATAAGCGTAAAAAAATTCATAGTCAACGATAAGATCATGCTAATTTCAACGAAATAGTTCATCAATACAAGCACTGAGTTAGCATATCATATACCATCCATGTGTTGCAAAACAAGATTCATAGAATAGGAAGACACATGAGGAGACCACGCATCAAAGAACTCTCAAGAACATTCGATCCATCAAGAAATTAACATCCATGGCACTAAAACATAAAAGATTTGTCCAATCCAATAGTGGAAAATAACTATTAATCCTTGCATATATTAGAAGAACAAAAGTCCTTTCAAAACAATATTGTCCCAAAAATAAGTCCTCAGCTAAAAGTCCTTTACAATGTGTGTTGAGGGTGTATTTATAAAATGAGGGTGACCTTTGGCCTACCCCTTACTGTTGGACTTCGTCATGACCTTTCAAATACCTTGTGAACTTTAGACTTCCTCATAATTCTTCTTATTCCATAATTGTCCTACTCTATCCTAATTTACCAAATCCACAAAATGAGAAAAATATACCCTATCATCTTGAAATTAGAAATTTCTAGAATGTCCAAGTGGAGTTGCTTCATTAGGTAAGTGAGGCAAAGCTTGTACTCAGCTGCAATGTGGGTGATCTATGGTTTTTTTCCCATCATGTCTATGTAGGAACTCCAAGGCGTCCGTGTGAGGATGGTCCTTTTTGCGTTCACCTAGTTTCCTAAGACCACCAGCTTTGTATACATTATCATTGGTTCAATCTTGTAGTGTGAGGTATTATCCTTTGTAACCGATAGGTCATCTAACTAGATGGCCTACCTATATGTGTCAGCAAATGCCTAAACTTCATGTGAGAGTCTTCCTTCTTTCTTATATTCCCAATTTCTCCGATGGACGAGACTCCATGGATCTTGATCATTTATTCCAAGCCAATGAAAAGGTGTCTATATGAAGCCAACATTTTGTCTACATCTTTGGCTAGTTTTTCTTTTGATTGGATCTTGATGTGTAGATGGACTTTGGAATTTTTTGCATGGTGATCTAATCCTTCTTCAGGACTACCATCGGTGCCCTTGGATACTTGATGGACCATTTGTCTATACAATATAGAGCTGCAACGAATTCCTTCAACATATTAGACCTCTCTTTTGTATGGTTTTGGACGGCCAAGATTGGAGCTATTGTGTGGTGTAGCATTGAAATTTGTTCGTAGACCATCTCCATGGCTTCACTGAGTGTCTCGACCTCATCTTTAATTTCATCCAGTAGCTCTAATGTACTATAATGAACTAAATGGAGAGTTTTGTTTTCTACCTCCATATTCTTTATGTCTTGTTCTACCCTAGCATCCTTCTTCTCTAATGTGTAAAGCCTATTTTGGAGCTCTACGATTCTTTTTCTCATCCTAGAAACATTATGTTCAATCCAAGTCAAAAATGTAGTTCTAGATGAGGCAATCATCTTAGGATCAATTGTCGTGTTGGAAAGAATTTATTTAGTTGTGGTTACCGACAATGGTTCTACAGGGTTTCTATCAAAGTACTTTCTCTTTTCATGGCTGATCTTGAAGCCAACTTGATTAAAGGTGAGGTTAGTGAGATCCAACACCTCTTCTTCTTCTTCTTCAGGAATTCCCAACTCTTGTAGGGGAAGATATCCTCCGGTGAGGGGAGGATAAGGAGGAACATCTAATGGAGACAATTCAATATGCTATAAGTCTAGTTGAGTTGCTTTACAGGTTTCTCCCTGCTCCTTGTTTCTCCTTTCCTCCTCCTGATTCTTCCTCTTCTCTTCCTCTAACCATTTCTTCTCTTGCTCTTATTTCTATTGTTTCTTCTTGAGTTCCTTGATTTGACTCAAAAATTTTTGCAATTCTATCAACTCTTGTTTTCGCTTCTTCTTCTCTTCTTGTTTCCTGGCCCTCTTCTCTTCCTGTTACTTTAGGTGCTTTTATTCCAATTTATTCTTTTTCCCGTCCTCTTCTTGTCACCTCCTCTTCTCAAACTGGTCCTCATCACTTGAATCTTGTCATTGTTTGAAATATTCCTCTCTCTTCTTTTTAAGCTCTTTCTTCTTCTTTTCCAGGGTTGTGTTCCTTTGTTCTAGAGTCTCATTATCCTCTCTTGTTTCTCGGTGACTAGGGGAATCTTCGACCTCTTTCTCCTTTTGTTTCTTTAGTTTCCCGATTTCCTTCTATTTCTCTTGCTTCCCTTTTAGGGTGGATGACCTTTCCTATAGACTCACATTATCCTAGGAATGTTTGAGGAGCTCCTCATCTCTTTTTGGTTTCTGACTGGGGTTGAGTTCCCCGGTGGCAATGTACTGGTTCCTAACTCCACCCTCATGATATTGCTTAGAATGTGAGTATGACCAGTTAAAATGTACTCTCTTGTAGTGAGAAGTCACAACCTTCTCAAGGTCATACATAGGATGGTTTAAGGTCACAAAATGATACCCATTTAATGCCTCAAATTCTACCTACATTTACTTTGAAAGTTCCTAACACATAGGCCCTGATGAAAAGAGAGAAAGCTAACCACAGTTTCTTCTTCCCTTTGCTCAATGTTCTCGAAAAGCCCTGTGTCATTTGGTAACATACTTCCCGCAAGAGAACCTTTTCTGTGGCGAACCTGGGAAGAGCATGCAGAGCTTTATAGGAACCAAAAACTCTAATAAATGTCCCTTGCTAGATCAGGAACTGTACCACCTTGACAATGGTTTCCATGGCCCTCTTTGACATATAAGGTGGCTCTTCTATGAACAACCACTAATATAGTGGAGCAATAAATGACTTAGAAAGAACATCAATCATACCCTTATAGTAGGTGTCCCAAAATATCTTGTAATGATGGTGTAGTGGGTTGGCTGCAAACACGCTCCAATTGTAGCTCCAGTTGTCGAACTGACACCTTACATAGACTGTGTCTAGTAGGTATGAAGCCATATAGAACTCTGGCTATTGGTTTGGGTTTAGCTACTTAGTTGCAATTATATTCATTCTCAAGGCCGATATGAGAATGTTGGCCCAATTAAATATTGTTCCTCGAGTGGTGACGATGTACATGATGGTGACCCATGTCCCATGGAACACATCACAACCTTCTCTCTCGTATAGATGGTTCATCATGGCAATGATTAGCTGATAGACCTTCGTTAAACCATCCATCCTATGAATTTGGTTAGTTCTAACCTAGAACTTGGATGGGTCTTGCCACCATTCTCTAACAATATCATTAGTAAGAGTCACAAAACCGGTGAGCCATCGGGTTTTGAAGGTTTTCTCCTTCTCAGGAAACCTGTAGTAAGAAGCAATATATGCAGAGGTGATAGCTAGGAGTGGTGAACCAGTATGATCCCTTACTATCCATGAATCCATATCTGTTCTTTGTATGATCCAATCAATTTTCTCGGCACACGGGAAAACTAGAGGATGTGATGTCACCTAGTGAAGTTTTTATCTCTGAACATTTATGCACAATGGGAAATCCTTCTGGTTCTCTGGTATATCTGGTTTGCTTCAATTCTCATAAATATCATACCAGGAGAGCTTGGTGTTTTTGTTCATATTTCAAGTTGTCTCCCGATCAATGGGGGGTTCTTCGTACTAGTATACTTATTGTGAATTGATTCCAGATCTATTACGAGCATGTTTTGTTACTGAAGGTGCGATCTTGTCTTCGAAGGAGAAGTTGGAGATGAAATCATGATCAACATAACTTGGCATATCGAATAAACAGTCCCATGATGAGAGAGATGGAATGAGAATAAAAATTTCTGTCGAATATAAACTATAGTTTTCAGAGCTCGATAGAAGGCCTTTTGGGTCGCGTGGATTAGGGTGCACCCTAGCGACTAGGCAAGCTATGAATGAGGTCACAAGGTCCCAAAATCAGTAGGTCGTATGGAATTAAGAACATATTATAATTTATGGGATGCAAAGGAGAGTTTTTTTTTATCAAGTAGTTGGAGTCTGTGGAATAAGAAAGAAATTTGATAGCTTGACAAAAGTGGTATAGAAAAGATTAATCTCTCCTACCTTGACAAAAGTGGTAGAGAAAAGATTAAAACACGCCAACAAGTAGCAATCCCCAACTACAATATGCATCCCTGAGCATTCCATAACTAAGAACATATTATTAAAACACTCCTTTGCAAAGATAAAATAAGTTGTCATAGATCATGACTCTAACACCACTCAACGCTAATATGAGCCATTAATTTGATGATAAATGTACTTTATGTATGATTTGACAATCATGTTTAAATACCTGATGCGGACTGAGTCAATTTGTTGAAAACTTCAATCCAAGATGGGATGAGGAAGAGGATGGATACCTTTTTAGTTTTTCAGAGTCCAAAGGAACTGTAGCGAGTTGAGGCAAGGTGAATGATACTATATGTTATGTCTGTAGTGAAAATTAGGGTTCAAAGAGTGCAATAAAAATATAAATGGTAGGTTTCCTAATGATTTAAGTAACACATGTTAGGCAGAGAATCAGGAGGCTCTGTCCTGGGTTCTAAACTTCTTCTGGAAAGTCTTGCTAGCATTCAATGTCCCCAAGAAAGGAGGAGGGTATGCGTTCAAGAAACACTCAATGTTGTTTGTACATAGATTTGGGTATGCAAATGGAATGTTAAGTGTTTAAATGGTGTGCATATGTTAGGGACTTAGAGTGGAAAGAGAATTAGAAAGGAGTTATGAAAGTAGAGAATGCAGCAAGAAGTTCGCTGATGGGACATTCATCAATTGCAAGACTAGTAGCAGAACTATCATGTACAGAGAGACCACAAAACTAGTGGCTCAAATATGGGTAGGGAAGGAGTAAGCCTACTTTGATACCATGTTAAACACAACCATGGAGAAGACAAGAGATAAGATAGAACATTAATTGCATTTATTATTCACAAGGCATATATTTATAATACATTTTTGTGACTCTTGGATTCATCTTCCAAGGTCTCTTGGACTCCCTTTGATTGTTCAACTTCCACACCATAACTCTTAGCAGATTAGGTGTCCAACATATATTGTAACACAAACTCATTAAATCTAAAATGCCTAAATGAAAAACCCTAATTCTAAAGTGGTAGAGAGAGTTAAACCCTAAGGTAGAATTTTGCAGTCATTTAAACAAGAAGTAAGGGGTTAAGGTAAGTATTGATTTTTTTTTTAATTTTAATTAAATCTAATAGAAATTGTAAGAAAAATATTAGAAAAATCAACAAAAAAATTTAAAATTTTTACTATGCAGGGTTTTGAGTGAATCACCATACCTTTCAAATTTTAATATTCTAAATAGATTCGTTGTTCCAAAGTTTTTTGTTTCTCCACCGTGCTCCCAGTATGTCTCTCCTGCAAATATATCACTTGAAATTGTGGGAAAAAGTAATGAAACATTGAATAGTTTCTTTCTTTTTAAAATACTTTATGAAATTAGATTTCAAAAAATCAATTACCTCTCATTTTTTCAATTTGAAAAAAATAAAATAACACATTTTTTTCTTCAGTTTTTCAGAACATGGGTGCATTTCTTAGTAAAATGAACTAGTGCATTTACTAGTAATGTGCACAAGTGCATTTACTGGTAACACACATTGATTAAGATAACCTATCAATGTGCTAAATGTTTTTAACTCACCAATATGAGAGAATTCCTTTTTTTATTTTTGAAATCACAGAAACTAGTGCAATTATTATTTTAACGCATTGGCATAGTTATCATTTAAATGCATCAACATGATTAGTTTTACAAGAGCACCGATTATATTTAAAAGTTATATAAATTTTTATTTTTACATAAAATGACATATTCAACTCAAATCAAATAGAGGTTGGTATGGATGACTACTTACGGTATATGACTTCGATGGAGAAAATGTTGTTACATGCATTCCAGAACGATGAGCTATGTGATCATGCTTATATCACTGATACCATTCTCGAAAGCTTGGAATATGCTTCCATCACCACTTTATTTACACCTGGCAACCAGTCAAAGTCTACAGAACTGGGGACAACTATGTTACTATAAAATGTGAAAGCAAATTTTGGCATGTGCGGGGCATGTTTCTCAACAATATTGAGGTAATTTACCATGATCAAGTCCCTTATAATTTTAGAAATAATTTCACAAAATCAACATTAAAAATGGTCAATTTCATGAAGGTTAAATATTTACATTGTACATTTATATTTCCCACCAACTATGTGTTATTCAAAGATAAGGTTCTTCCAAGTGATAATGTCTTGCCCAGTAGCTATGAAGAGGGAAATTATTTGTTGAAAGTTTTAAGTGTTGAGATATCATATCATGCATGTTGGAATGATTGTATTATATATAGAGGAGAATATGTAGACAAAGAGATATGTATGGAATGTGGGCATGAAAGGTACCAGAGAAAAAGGTTAATCACATGGTCCTCCTCATAACATAATGAGGTACATGCCTATAATCCAGAGGATTCAAAGTCACTTTCCTTGCAAATAATTCGCTATGTTGTAGCGATGGGATGGCTTGCCTCACTAAAAAGTGACTTGGGAATTATGTGAATCCTAACAGATTCAATAGCCATGAAGCATATAGAGGATACATGGCTAGAAATATTCGAGGAAGTATGAATTCTACAACTTAGCATAGCCATGGATGGCGTCAACCCATATTACCTCCAAAATAAAAAAGTATTATGTTTGTCTTGTAGTAATGATAAATAACAATATCCCCCCATGGTTGTCCATGAAGAATGAACAACTTATGTTGCCTCTCATATTACCTCGTAAAAGACATGTGAACCAAAATGGATGCCTACTTACAATATTTGGTAGATGAAGTGAAGGAATTATGGGAAGGGATACATGTATACGATGTACCAAAACCCATCACAACGTAGGGGAGTTTTACATTGTATGGCATATGTATTACACTAGACAAGGTTATCTAGGTGTTGAGAGACTAGAATTCTTTGCCTACAGTGAGGGGATCTCCCTGCTGTAGAATTCCAACTAGACCGTGCACCATGTTGGGTTGTGTTATATTCTTTCCATGAGTAGGCCACATAGTTAACTAGGGGGTTAGAGGGGGGGCAAAGCCCCCCTTCGTTGCACCGCTGTGTAGCGGGGTGGTGGGGGGTTCACAGGGGGTTTGAGGTGTACCTGTAACCCCACTTTATGGCGTCCATAGGGTTTTGGACCCTATGTTAGGTTGGGTGGACCCACCTATGGTTTTCGATCCATGGTATTGGATGTGATGGTTTTCAGTCCATCATATTGGATGCTTTGGAATGTATAGATATGTACTAAAACATTGAAAGGAACATAATGAAAAATCAAGCTAGTAGTCCTGGTTTTGGGATCCAGGGGAAAATATCTGTGTATATGTGTTTTATGTGTTATGCTCTTGCATTGCTTATTTTCTATGTTTTAGAATTCGTATGCATGTAATACCTACATTTGGTATCGGAGCAGTTTTGGCTTCAAGGGAATTCCTTTGTTGTTGCGGGGATTCGCTCAGGCTTGTGGTAGACCCTATTCAATGGGATATCTTAGAAATCGATTCTGGCGGTAAAAAGGAGATGGCGAGCAATGGAAAGAGAGAGATCGAGAACTTTAACGGTTAGAGTTTTGAGTTGTGGAAACTCAAGATGGAGGATCTGTTGGTGGATAAATATCAGTGGATCATGGTAGATCCATATACTAAACCAACGGGAGTGTCCGATGAAGAATGGAAGAAGTTGGATCGGAAGGCAAAGAGCACAATATGATTGTGTGTCTCAAATTCAATATTGCTGAATGTATCAGGGGAAGCTACGATGAAGGCTTTTTGGACAAGTTAGGGACTTTGTACCAATCTAAGTCTCTAGTGAATAAACTGTTCCTGTGGAAAAAGTTGTATAACTTGAGGATGAAAGATGGAGACTCAGTGACAGAGCATCCGAACTCATTCAATACTATGGTAATTCAGTTAGCATCTGTTGATGTTAAAATTTTAGATGAAGATAAGTGCATTAGTTTGTGGTGTTCTCTACCAGATTCGTGGGATAGTCTAGTTATTGCAATAGGTAGCAAGGCAACTGCCTTATAGTATGATGAAATAGTCTCATCCTTGCTGACAGAGGAGATGAGGTGGAAAAATATGGAGAGCCAAAATGGTTATGCCTTGTCTATACGACGACGGTCCTAGAATAGAAAAAAAATGTCATCAAGTGGGAGATCTAAATCTAGAGGGAGATCTACATCTCCAGGAAAACTTGTAAAGGTGGTGTGCTGGAAATGTGGAAAAGAAGGCCACTTCAAAAGGGACTGTAAATATAAAGCTCCTGACAAAGGAAAGGGATTTGATGAGGCTCCTTCTGTAGAGGCGAAAACCACCTCAGATGAAGGTGGGGATGTGTACTTGGCTTCTTCTAGTACACATGTAGATCATGAGGCATGGTTGATTGACTCAAGTGCATCCTTTCACTTCACTCCCCATAGAGAGTGGTTCTGTGAGTATGAGAAATATTATGGTGGTGATGTCATCTTGGGGGATGACAGGAAGGCTAGAATCATTGGTCATGGAAAAGTAAAGTTGAAGCTGCAAGGTGGAAGGGTTAGAACACTTCCGGGTGTTCTGCATATTCCTGCATTAGCCAGAAATCTTATTTCTGTTAGAAAGCTGGATGATGCAAGTGTAAAAACAGTGTTTGACAAGGATACTTGCAAGGTGGTTTAAGGAGCACTGGTATTGATGCAGGGAGTTTGGATTGGAACTCTGTACAAGTTGCAAGGTAGCACTATTGTTGATGGGTGCAAAAGTTCTGTGGTTCCTGAAGGTGGAGCAGCAAATCTAGTGGTCTCTCGAGAGAAGTCCATGTTTTGGCATTAAAGGCTTGGACATACTAGAAAGAAGGACCTTCAAATACTTCATGGTAAAGGTATGGTAGAATTTATGAGTAATAGCTCTCTGGATTTTGATTTATATGAAAATTGTGTATATGGGAAGTAGAATCGGGTGAGTTTCCCCTCTGGTAGTAAGAGGGCGAAATAGATATTAGAACTTGTGCACAGTGACATGTTTGGACCTGTGAAGGTTCCATCACTGGGTAAGTATGTGTACTATGTATCATTTATAGATGAGTTCTAAAGGAATACATGGATATATTTCCTTAAGAAGAAATCTAAAACCTTTGACAGGTTTAAAGAATTTAAGGCTCTAGTGGAAAACTAGACAGAGAAAAAGATAAAGGTGTTGAGAACAGATAATGGTGGAGAGTTTTGCAGTAAGGAATTTGAAGAATTCTGCAAGAAGTGTGGTATAACACGGCAGAAGACTACTCCATATACACCTTAGCAAAATGGAGTTGCAGAAAGAATGAACAAGACATTGATGGAAAGGGTAAGAAGCATGCTCAGTGGTGCCAGGTTAGGACAGGAATTCTGGGCAGAGGTAGTGGATACTGCATGTTACTTGGTCAACAAGTCACCTTCATCAGTGTTGGAGGATAAGACTCCATAATAGGTATGCACTGGTAAGAAACCCTCTCTTTCACATCTAAGGGTATTTGGATGTGATGCCTATGTACATGTTCCAAAGGAGAAATGAACCAAGTTGGATAGTAAATCTGAAAAGTGCATATTTATTGGGTATAAGGATGGTTTAAAGGGTTATAAGCTTTGGAAACCAGTAACAACAAAGGTTGTTTACAGCCGAGATGTGTTGTTCAGAGAGGTGAAAGATGTTATTAAACATGAAGTCCAACCAAAGGAACTTGAGATGATAGAGTTTGAGCTAGAGGAGGAAGAATCATACTCTACAACAGAGGAGGAATCAGAAGATGAAGAGCCAAAAAGTCCGGCTATGTGAATATTTGTTCAAGAAGAAGACAAATGCAGAAGGAAAGGTGGAGAAATACAAAGATCAGTTGGTGGCAAAAGGTTATTCCCAGGTGTGGGGAATTGATTTTGGTGATATTTTTCCTCCTGTTGCCAAGGTAACTTCTATTAGATTACTTTCATCTGTTGTTGCTGCTTTTGATTTTGAGGTGGAACAAATGGATGTGAAGACAACATTTCTTCACGGGGATTTGGAAGAGGAAATATACATGAAGCAACCTGAAGGCTTTGTGGTCAAGGGTAAGAAAGAACTGGTATGCAAGTTAAATAAGTCTCTGTATGGGTTAGAACAGTCACCATGGATGTGGTATCAAAAATTTGATACATTTATACGGGGACTTGGCTTCACTAGAAGCAAACCGGGTCACTGTGTGTATTTTAAATTAATTGTTGACCATGTTATTTATCTAGTCTTGTATGTGGACGATATGTTGTTGGCTAGAAATGACAAAGAAATTATCTAGGATTTGAAGACCCAATTGTCCTCCAAATTCGACATGAAAGAGCTTGGTGATGCAAACTATATTTTGGGCATGGAAATTAAAAGAGATCAGGCAAAGAGGAAGCTCTGGTTAAGCCAGAGGAAGTATTTCAAGACAATACTGTAGAGGTTTAATATGCAGGATAGTAAACCAGTGAAGGTTCCTATTCCTGTAGGTGTGAGGTTATTTGTTGAACAGTCTCCCAAGACACACGAAGAGGAAGAGGACATGTCCCATGTTCCATATGCAAGTGCAGTCAGTAGCTTAATGTATGCAATGGTCTGTACTAGACCAAACATTGCACATGCAGTGGGAGTATTGAACAGGTTTATTTCAAAACTAGGGAAGGAGCACTGGACAACAATGAAGCAGGTTTTCAAGCATTTGCGTGGCACTAGTGATTATGGTTTTTGCTACCAAGGAAGATTAGGATTGGACAAAATGTTGGATATTCACGGCTTTGTTGATGCACACTGGGCTGGAGATCTGGATCAGAGAAGATCTACGAGTGGGTATGTGTTTAACCTATTTGGAGGTGTAGTCAATTGCATGAGTAAGAAACAATCTGTAGTGTCACTATCAACTACAGAAGCAGAATACATAGCAGCCACTCATGCAAGCTTTTGGTTGCAGAGATTGTGTTCAAGTACAGGGCTAGTACAGGGAGCTATAAGGATAGACTGTGACAACCAAAGTGAAATTTTCTTGGAAAATAACCCCACATATAAATCAAAGACAAAGCTCATTGATGTTCAGTATCACTTTGTGAGGGATATGATAGAAGACAAAAAGGTGTTGCTAGTAAAGGTGGACACTTTGAAGAATATTGCAGATGCATTGACAAAATCTATGAGCTCTGAGAAGTTCTTTTGGTGTAGAGAGACAATGCGCATTTCAGGGCTGGAAAAATGACTAAGCTCTCTTATGGCCCCTTGTGGAAAGAAAATAACAAGTGGGAGAATGTTGGGTTGTGTTATATTCTTTCCACGACTAGCCCACATAGTTAACCGGGTGGTTATAGGGGGGGCAGAGCTCCCCTTCGTTGCACCAATTATGTAGCGGGGGGAGGGAGGGGGGTCACAGGGGGTTTGAGGTGTAACCGTAACACCACTTTATGGGATCCGGGGCAGCGCCCCAAACAATTTTGGTTTTGAAACCTATGTTAGTTTGGGCGGACCCACCTATGGTTTTGTGAATGATTTTTGCACATATTTTTTGGATGCGATGGTTTTCGATCCATGGTATTGGATGCTTCGGCATGTATAAATATGTATTATAACATTGAAAGGAACATAATGAAAGATCAAGCTGGTAGTCCCGGTTTTGAGATCCAGGGGAAAATATCTGTGTATATGTGTTTTATGTGTTATCCTCTCGCATTGTTTATTTTCTCTGTTTTAGAAATCGTATGCAGGTAATTTTCTATATGGGGTTAAAACCTACACACCATTTATTTTAGGGATCCCATATGGTATGTAGGCTTGACTATCGTTCAAGTGGGTTGATTTTGCTTTAGACGGAGGTGTGATATTACCTCAATTAAATGTATGGACTTCAATAAACACAAGGAAATAACTGACGAATAGTCATGACATGATTACCATAAATAGAGAGATCATGAATCAACAACATGAACCTTACATAAAGTAATTGTTGGCAAACCTTCAGATAAGATCACGTCCATGTAAAGAATGTGCTCAACAACTATAAAATAGTTGACAGTAACTAAGCATCTATAAGCATTAAAAAATTCATATTCAACGGAAATATCATGCCAATATCAACGAAATAGTTCATCAATACAAGCATAGAGTTAGCATATCACATACCATTCATGTGTTGTAAAACAAGATTCATAGCATAGGAAGACACATGAGGAGACCACGCATTAAAGAACTCTCAGGAACATTCGATCCATCAAGAAATTAACATCCATGGCACTAAAACATAAAATATTTGTCCAATCCAATAGTGGAAAATAACTATTAATCCTTGCATATATTAGAAGAGCAAAAGTCATTTCAAAACAATATTGTCCCAAAAATAAGTCCTTAGCTAAAAGTCCTTTACAATGTGCATTGAGGGTGTATTTATAAAACAAGGGTGACCTTTGGCCTACCCCTAACTGTTGGACTTCCTCATGACCTTTCAAATACCTTGTGACCTTTAGACTTCCTCATAACTCTTCTCATTCCATAATTGTCTTACTCTATCCTAATTTACCAAATCCACAAAATGAGAAAAATCTACCCTATCAACTTGAAAATAGAAATTTCTAGAATGTCCAAGTGGAGTTAATTCATTAGGTAAGTGTGCCAAAGCTTTTACTCAGCTGCAATGTGGGTGATCTATGGTTTTTCCTCATCGTGTCTATGCAGGAACTCCAGGGAATCCATATGAGGATGGTCCTTTTGGCATTCACCTAGTTTCCTATGGAACACATCACAAACATCTCTCTCGTATAGATGGTTCATCATGGCAATGATCAACTGATAGACTTTCCTAAATCCATCCATCCTATAAATTTGGTTAGTTCTAGCCTAGAACTTAGATAGGTCTTGCCACCATTCTCTAAGAATATCCTAAGCAAGAGTCACAAAACCAGTGAGCCACCAGGTGTTGAAGGTTTCCTCCTTCTCAGGCAACCTATAGGAAGAATCAATATCTGCGGAGGTGATAGCTGTGAGCCGTGAAACGGTGTGATCCATTACTATCCATGAATCCATATCTATTCTTTGTATGATCTAATCAATTTTCTCGACACACAGGAAAACTAGAGGATGTGATGTCACCTTGTGAAATTTTTATCTCTGAACATTTATGCACACCGACAAATCCTCTTGGTTCTCTGGTATATCTAGTTTGCTAAAATTCTCATAAATATCATACTAGGAGAGCCTGGTGTTTTTGTTAATATTGCAAGTTGTATCCCCATCGATGGGAGGTTCTTCGTACTAGTAGACTTATTTTGAATTGATTCCAGATCTATTACAAGCATATTTTGCTACCGAAGGTGCCATCTCATCTTCAAAGGAGGAGATGGCGATAAAATTGGGATCCACATAACCTGCAATATTGAATAAATAGTCCCTAGATGACAGAGATGGAATGAGAATAAAACTTAGTGTTGAATATAAAATATATTTTTCAGAGCCCGATAGAATGCCTTTTGGGTCGCGTGCATTAGGGTGCGGCGTAGCGACTAGGCAAGCTAGGAGTGAGGCCACGAGGTCCCAAAATAAGTAGGTCAAATGGGTCGCAAGTTCGGTTAAGTCATAGAGATCGTGTAGGTCACTTAGGCTGCTCAGGTCATGCAGGTTGCTCAATTCATGAGGTTTCATAGGTCACATCATTTTTCTTATCATGAACTTAGGTCGTGCGACCTACATCTTTGGATGATTTTGAGGGGATGCATTTGGCTTCGGATAGGTCCTTAGGGCTTTCCAGGTGTCATGCAGAAAGAGTTATTTTTGCAGACAAACCTAACCTCCCTAAGAGTCTAAGACTCTCTAGTGACAAACAAACCAAACAAGAGCAATCCTTCTCTAAACACACGTTATTCTATGGGAGACCAAGTGTTTTCCGATCTTACCTTAGGTCCAACGCTTATTGTAGCAGTCCAGCCTTGCTGATCCAGATGAGCTCCTCCTTCACTTTAAGACCTGCATACACTATCAAAGCAAACGATTACATAACACC
>APFE031330764.1:74790-107616 GCA_000404065.3 Pinus taeda | reverse complement strand
AATACAAGGCACTCAACTAAAACTCAATACTTCCTACCATCCGCAAACAGATGGTCAAACTGAAGCAGTCAACAAATGTCTAGAAACCTACCTTAGGTGTTTTACTTCAAAAAAACAACACCTTTGGGTACAGTGGCTACCTCTGGCAGAATGGTGGTATATCACAAACTATCATGCCACCACCAAAATGACTCCATATGAAGCAGTATATGGTCAACTCCCGCCTTCACCTACTTCATATCTCAAGGGCTGCTCAAAAGTCCAAGCAGTGGATCAACTCCTACAGCACCGTGCAACTATGCTCGCCCATCTTCGACAGAATCTTCACCAAACTCAGAACCGCATGAAGCAACAGGTAGACCAGCATCGCTCAGAGCGCCAATTTCAAGAAGGGGATCAGGTTTTTTTACGGCTCCAACCATATAAGAAAACATCACTCAAAGACAAAGGATGTCAGAAACTCTATCCCAAATTCCACGGACCATATCAAGTACTTCAACGCATTGGAGAAGTGGCCTACAAGTTGGCTTTGCCACCTACTGCAAAAATCCATCCAGTTTTTCATGTTTCATGCCTCAAGAAAGTGATTGGGAATAATTGCAGAATTCAAACCAGTCCACCAGAATTGGATGAAGAAGGATCCATTTGGCTTCAACCGGAACAGGTCCTTGACACACGAGTCAAGCAACTGCGTGGCCGCATGATTAAGGAAGTCCTAGTCAAATGGAAAGACACCTCTCCAGAAGATGCAACTTGGGAGCCAACCACTATTCTGCAACAGTTTCCGCAGCTTTAGCCTTGAGGACAAGGCTAGTCTTAAGGGGGAGGGCCTGTTAGGGTCCCACCCTAACCCCATTATCTATGTAATGGGACCACGTCATAGTCAAGATTCAATAAAGCCCATATTAATAATTGTAAGTGGTTAATCCGCAATTAATAACGAAACCACAGTTAGTTGCAAATGGTTCGTAGTATTAGATAGATGGTATTAGTAATACCACGGTATTGGCCCATGGTATTGCATGTATGAGTCATATATAAAGGATAGAAACTCCCTGCGAGGAGCATCGTGTCTTATTTTGTAATCGAGCTCTGCTCTATTGGAGGTTGCCCCCTCGAAGAGGCAAGTGAACATTACTCTCTGAATAATAAAATCATTGCTATTCTGTGTTCTGGGTATCTTTTCTTCGCATATTCTATATTTGGGTATCATTTGCAGGTTAAGAGCATAACACCAAAAATGTCTATAACAAGATGGCCTCCTCCAATGATATAGGCTCATTAAACTCAATCTAGTCTCTATATGAAACTAGAAATCCACTGATGAATCTCTGAACTTTGGCCTTCTTCTCTTTGAGGTAAGGCACATATCTCAACAGCTCCAAAAATTTGTTAATGTACTCTTCATCTATCATAGAACCCATCTGCAACTCATAAAACTCCTTAACTTTGTCATCATAATACCTCTTAGACAAGTACTTCTTGAAGAGCATTTCAAATGCATGCCAAGTCAAATCATCCTCATGTATGTCCTTTACATTCTTCACATCTTCCCACCAAATATCCGCTTTACCTTTGAGACTGAAAAGGGTTATCCTTTCTTTCATGTTTTCTAAGTAATCTGTAATCTAAAGAATTTCCTCATGCCAAGCAACCAAGCCTACACATCTTATGATTTCTTCATCTCTCCATCAAAGTTAGGTGTCTTTGCCTTCTTGAACTCATCTGGAAAGTATCCCCTATCATTCCTCTTGTATGGACAATCATGATGATGATCATGATGTCTATCAGAACTAGAACTAGAGTAATACCTATGTCTGTCACCCCTCCTATCTAGAGTGTCCAACATCCTGCCATCTCTGATAGTGTTAGATCTCTCCGACCTATGTCTACTCTGAGACCTGTTGCCATATGCCTCATTATTTTTTTCCTCATGTCCATGGCTGATTCAAAGAGGCCCATGTCGCTACAAATCTGACAAACTTTGAAGTAATATTGCATTCTCCTCTGCTTGTTTCTCTTGTTCCCGCATAATTTTTTCATTGTCTTCTTTGCAAATCCTTATTTCTTCCTTCAAGCTTCTCAATGTGTCTGTCAAGTCAAAATAGTGCCCCATACCACACTGCCCATCTTATGCATAGGGAGATTCTATGTAGTCTACCACCTTGCTACCCATATGATCTCTTTCCTCCAAGGCATACTATGTCAGATAAACCAAATCACCATAAATCAATGTACCTTAGCATAACTTAGGGAGGATACATTATCTACAAGATCATCAAATCAACGTGATGCATGTAAAACATAACCATAATAACATATAGGCATATATCAATAAGTGCATCAACACATAACCATCATACTAACTAGGGTCCAGTCATCAATGCAAGACCATATCAACAATGCATGCTATGACCTCATGCATGACAACAACCATTACTCCAATATACACATTTCCTCATGCAACTATCCACCTGCATAAGTAATTCCTAATTAACTACACATACACATAATCGCATGTAGTCGAGCATAAGAGATCAATTCTTGTAATCAACCTACAAGACTGATGCATGTAATCAAATAACCAAGAATTCAACCCGACGTACAAGGATGTAATAAAGATGCATATAATTGTATAACCACTCATATACTCATGATGATGCATTCGATAAAATCAACATCAAGTTCCTCATGATAACCTTACTACTACCATGATCAATATGATGCAGTGCAAAAATCACATAGAACGCAAGTGTAAGAGCCACACACGCAACTGACATGCATGCATGACCAACACATTCACCCATATCTATAGCACTAGATATGACCCAAAGAGAATGAAACCATGCTCTGATACCAATTTGTAGCACCCCCTCCCAGGTCTACCCAAAGTAACCATGCCAACCGGGGTAAAAATGAGGAAAGATGCTACTACAATCATATTCAATCTCCTATATCACCTTAAGGAAGTGGAATCGAAATAATATCATATACAATCATCCAAGATCATTAGCATAACCCTCGAGAGACAAGCCAGCCACTCAAACATTTTGTCCCTGGATCCCACTACTATTATGTGGCTCTTAGGACATAATTGCTCTCATGCTATGGGATCTTAGCTTGGAATACCTATCCCCTATCCGTGGTCTTATTTTTCTTTTATTAACTTTTATTATATGAAATTTTCACTAGGGTTATTACAGGAAGCCCTGGATGGTTTTGATTGATTTGTTTTATAAGATCCCACATTCATGCTTGGAATATGGCACGGGGTTTACTGGATAAAAGAAATATTTGGTTCAGCCTAGTCTATGGTCGGGTGGTTTGTGGAAGTCCCATACCTGTTAGGCTTATGCAATCATCATTAAGAGCTCTTCCTCCTTGGTATTTTATGGGTAAATATACTTGTTTATATATGGCTTGTATGGTTGCTATATCCTTCATATTTCATTTAGTTATATGCTTCTTATGAGTGAATTTTATGACAATGAAAATGTATGGCTCTCATCATGTTTTGGTTAATCACTGAATGTACAATGAATATATGTCTTAATAGATGGTAATGTAGTCATTGTGATAAGTCAACAATGTTTTTTAGTGATTCTTAGATAAGTGGAAGACCCCTATGCTCAGATTTCTTGTTTAAACTTCTAGGATGCATATTTGTGACATGTTTGATGAAATGCATGTCATGACTAGTAGGGGTCCAGTCAATTCCTTATTCAAGTATTTTCATTTGTATCATTGTTTTGATGTTACTTTTCATTTTTCGAAGTGTAACAACCCTAGTGAAAAGTTCATGTAATAAAAGTTAATAAAGGCAAAATAAGACCACAGGTAAGGGACATGTATTCCAAGTTGAATGTTGGACAAATATTTCCTAGTGGGCATCATTGGATGTGTGTTTTGGCTAAGGAAAATTGGCAAAGACTAAGGAAAAGGCATTAAAAGGAAAAAATGCATTTTTGGCACATTTATTTATGAAAATAAAGGAAATTAGGAGAAAAGGAAGGTGAAAGGTCACCAGGTTGCATGTGAGGAGGAAATTGAAGGAAAATAATGGAAAATGAAGAAAATAGAGGCCTTATTCATAAAAAGGCTTCTCAGGATTAGTTGGCAGGTTGCTCAGTGTTAGGCTCTTGATAGTGTAAGCTCTTGTCTCAAGCTTAGCCTGCTTAATCTTTTGTCAAGTTCAAGTTTGGATCTCTCTCATTATTCTCTCTCTCTCTCTCACTCTCTTGGTCACTTAGAGTTTTCTTGGAGTACTCTAGTTTGGAGCAAGGAAAGGAAAGGAAAAGAAAGCTAGTATCAAGGAAAGGAAATAAGGACTCGAGCAACTTCAATAGGAATACTTGTAGATAACCTTTTGCATGTGTGATTTCCTACTTGGTTTGGACATGCATGGCTTTTCATGTTCATGTATGGTTCTCTTGTTGTGTTTGGCATGGCCTTATCAGGTTATGACATTGGATTTCATCCTAGCATAGCCTTTTTCTAGATGCCATGGTATGTTGGGATGTTTATTTCGATTTTGGAAATTTGGATTTGCCGGATGGATTTCAGAATACGGGGTAGAGGTTGTCTCAAGGTTCATCACCTCTTAGGTCCCTATAATACTAGTGATTCCCCCATTACTATTGTCATTGTAGCCCCTTATTGTTATATGTGTGCCCCTGTTATCCCTACATTTTTATTATTGTGCCCCATAGAAGCCCACTATTGTTATTGTTGTACCCTTATATTATTATTGTTATGTCAGCTTTGATTATATTGTGACCCCTTAGACTCCTATATATATAAAGGAGATTTTGTCATTTGAATTGTCCAAGAATTGTTCATTTGTGTAATTTAAAGGAGGTTTCTCCCTTGAAGAGGCTTATTTTGAAGTCATTGATCCATCTCTTCTTCTATTTTGTGAGTTGGTTGCATAACATTTGGTATTAGAGCTTTGGATTTTAATGTTTCACTGCTCCAAATATGTCATCGTCGAATTTTCACTATACCTTATTTTACACGACGTTTCAAAAGATGAAAAAAACCCATTTGAGCCAAAATATTGATGATGCTCAGGTCTGGATTTCAAAGCTTCTATTGTTATATTTTAGGAGATACGATCCAATAAAGTTAGAGTTTTTGCAGGATCCCGAATTACATCCCAAACAGGTGACCGTGGGAAAATAGTCATAACTTTCTCTCTCAATATTAGATTGAAATTTCCTAAGAAGGTACATAAATGGGACAGACTGTAGTTCTTTGTGCATCGTTTTCAGGTACGAATGTTGAAACATTGACACGTGGCACTTTCTACAAGTTCTCTCTACTGAAAAAAGTGTATAATCAGGTCATCTTGGGAGATTCGGCATAAATATTTTTTCGAGAATCCAATTTCTATCAAACTAGTGATGTTGGAAAGAGGACTCAAAGGGATACCAGAGGTTGAAATTTCAGACCTTGGAGATCCGAAATTTCAAAGATACATCAGATTCAATATCAAGCTCCTACAAATAAAAGAAAGTGTGTAGTCTTTTTAAAAATTTGCATAAGTTTTGTTTGAAAAAATAGTTCGAAGTGATTAAAAGGGAATACTGAATAAACTTATCATTAGTTGATTCCTAGAAGAAACAAAATGGAAACACCTAGTAAGCAACTCGAAAGCTCTACTATGATACATGACGAAGAGGAAAAAAATGCAACATTGTCATGCGGAAAGAGTTATTTTTGCTGACAAAACTAACCTCCCTAGGAGTCTAAGACTCTCTAGTGACAAACAAGACAATTAAGAGCAATCCTTCTCTAAACATACATTATTCTATGAGAAACCAAATGTTTTTCAATCCTACCTCAAGTCCAGCACTTGTTGTAGCAGTCCAGCCTCGTCGATCCAGATGAGCTCCTCCTTCACTTTGAAACCTGCATACACTAACAATCAAACGATTACATAACACTTGAATAATCCATAAAACAAAGCATATTCAACATATAGACCAAGGAGTATATGAAACAATTCATTAACAACAAATCATTGAGAAGAATGGACTTATTTGTATTAAGGAAACAAAAAAGAAACCATTACAACCTGAGCCTTGGTGTTGTGCAAGTTCCTCCCAGGGTCTAGCAAGAGTTTTCCTCTACTTTGACAAGCTCACCCACTTCCAATTGAAACAAGAAAAGATGGTAATCTCTCCTCACAAGCTTACAATGGAAGTTCTAATTCCAGTAGCATCTACCCTTTGGAATGTTCAGCTTTCAACCTCCCCTCCCTTGGCCCAAAGCCTGTATTTATAGTGTTCTAGAGGAAGTTATTCAGTTCCAACATCAATGGGATACTCCCTCTTTTGGATGGGGTAGTCCCTCTCTTGATGGGATAAGCTCCTCTATCATAGGGATGCATGAACCATCTGGAGGCGCTCAATACACGTCAAACACTCTTCTAGAAGGCTCTAGAAGTGACCACAAGTAACTTTTTAAAGATGAAACTCGCGCCTTTTCACCTTTACAGGGGTACGCACCCATCCTTTGGCTTACAGAGCGTACAAGTACGCAGGTACAGTTTGTTTTGAGTGCGTACACGCAGGTAAGGTAGAGAGAACCTGCGTACCCAGAGATAAACATGTTTTTAAGTGACTTCCTCTCTTTTTGAAGTTTAACATGAAGAGCAGAGGTATGAGGCTTGACAAGGAGGATAATATGACTATTGATGGAGCCATATTAACTGCAGATAGTCATGGTGACAAATTTCAGTGTAACACCAGGGGTAGGTGGCTTGGCTTTCTGAGATAATATGTTGGAGAGGCACTAGAAATGGGCATGGAAGACACTCAAGGACGCTCATGAAGCTACACAACAACTCAGCCATGGATTGTAATCAAAATGAGGCCAAATCACAGTTAAACCCTCCTAGTCAAGAATTCACCAAGTCAGGGTAGAAGAGGAGGAAACATGGTGAAATTAAATGATTATTGGGAAGCAGGAAGGTCACCTACATATGAGGGTTGCACATGTTGTCCAGTCGGAGAGCTTCCCCATTTTTCGTGCGACTAAGAAGAGCTATGCAAATGACTAGTTGAGGCCAATATTTATAATTTGGGTCACACGTGTGGGGGTCACATGGGTCACACTGTTTGGGTTAGGGCAGTATGCAATCCTTGCAACCTCAAGGGTTCACTAAGTCGCATAGGTTGCTAGGTCTTATAGGTCACATTTTGAGGTGGTGAGACCTCTATGAACTTGCGACCCACCAACTTATTGGGTCACATAACCATAATAGTCATGTAGATTGTACATCAAGAAGGATTTTCCATGCGATTTCTGTGACTTATTGATTTGATGAGGTCGCATGGTCATGTGGGTCACAAAAGGAGAAATCAGTCCAACCACTGTGCTGCAACTTGGCGACTAGACTTGATTATGGACATGGTTTGGCTTATGAGGTAGAGACTCAGGATTTTGAAATTTTTTTGGGGTTTTCAGGCTTCCGAGAAGACTCTAATGATGGGTGGTAGCAATGGAAATGGTAAAGGGGCTCCGAAATTTTGAAGAGTTGGAAATTTTGGAGGGGTTGTTGTAGCAGCTAGAACAATTGACCATTCACTTGTAGGACTCTAGGATCTTAGGACTCCCATGGCCTTTCATAAAGAAAACCTAGAAAAGTGTTTTCCCATAGAGATACGGGTCTAGTTGATGCTTCTAGATCTCTCCTTAATATTGATTCACTAACCGAAGTTGCTAATAATATGCCTTTTAACACACACAAGATGATATCAATTCTTGTTGGTTCAACGTGGGGGGAGTCAAATTAATGATATGAGCTTTAAGGATTGTTTGGTATAGTAGTTATGGAACTCTAGTGTTTCTCCACTACCAGCGAGCTTGAAAAATACCCCGACAGAGTCACTACCTAGAAATCACAAACATTGCTCCACTGCCAGCAAGCCTAGAAAATACCCTAGTGGAGTCGTTGCATTAGCTCTTTGTGCAAGAAACCTTTCTCATTCATTTTTTCCTTATTAGTTAAATTAATGTTCTCATTGGCGCTTATTCAGCAATGCTTATTTTCACTTATTCTTGTGGTTGTCATAAGCCTGGTTAGATGAGGGATCCCAACTTGTTTGACTTGCAAGAGAGGTTGTTTCTAGTTTTTTAGAGACCTTATTATCTTCTCGAATATGTATGTGCTCAGAAGTTTTCCTAACCACTCACCTTCGAACCAATGGGTAAGCCACAATGTCACACAATTCTAGCGAAGTCAGTAGCTAGGATAGACTGGTGAAAGGTAATGGACCACAGATGACATCCAGTTCCCCACTACAACAAGTTTCAATACTCTATTTTGGCCATGGCTTAATGTTCAGTCAAAAGGTGGTTCCAGAGAGCACCCATCTAGCCAAACTACAAGGCCCACCTCAACCTCAGAATGACATCCCAAATGATTTATTCAAGGAAAAACAAACTTCAAAACAAAATCTAAAAGTAAATAAAACTAATGAAAAATAAATATCAGAAGGAAACTATAGTACAAGGTGTGTGAGAAACTGTCAGAGCTGTTAGGTGAAGTAGAATTTGAGATCTCAGCCATTAACAGGAAGGGATTCAACCCTCCCTCCTAGAGTTTGCAACTTATAGGTGTGCTGGCCAATTTTCTCTTTCACTTGGAATTGACCGAAGCACAAGGATTGGAACTTGGTGTGTTTTTCCTTGTCCTCATGGGCCCTGTCCCATTTAAGAACGAAGAACCCCACACTGAATTTGTTGGTCCATGCGGATTTCTTGTCAAACCACATTTTTATTCGACTTTGGTTAATGGAAAACTTTTCTCTAGGCTTTTGTCTATCCTCTTCTAGTTTAAGGAGTGTGTTGATGTGATTTTGAATGGTAGGGCAAGGGGATCCTTGTGATTCTTGTGACAATTGGAGGGCGGAGAGGTAGATGTTCGGCGGTAGGATAACTTCTTTCCCATAAACCAAAAAATAGGGAGATGCTTTGAGAGATTGTTTAAGCGTAACCTAGTTAGCCCACAAGGCATTGCTGAGGGCACTGTCCCAATTTATCTGGTGGGATAGAATGTATTCTTGAGGACACGGATGAGAATTTTATTGGTGGATTCTGCCAGGCCATTACCTTGAGGGTAGTAGTTAGCTAAGTGTTTTAAATAATGTTATTTTCCAAATAAAAATCATATAGTCTTAAATATGAGAAATATGTAGCATTATCAAACACAAGTGAGGTTGGAACACCAAACCTGGCCATGATGTATTCATTGAAAAAATATATTACCTCCTCATCGTTGATTTTCCTTTATGGAATTGGTTCGACCCACCTAGTAAAAGAGTCAATGTCTGTGAGTATATACTTATGCTGCCTTGACAATTTTGGTACAATTTCCCCAATGATGTCTAGTCCCCATTGTTGAAATGGTTCTTTCACTGCTATCCATTGGAGAGGGGTAGTTGACCAAGCTTGTCTTCCTGCATGCTTATGACAGATGGGAAATTTATGAGCATAAGCATGCACATCTTTGAAGATCGTGGGCCAGTAGAATCCTACTCTCGTTATCTTGTGGTCAGTGGTGTCACAACACAATGGCCCCCTATCGGTCCATCATGTAACTCCTTCAACACCCATTGAACTTTTTCATATTCCAAACATCTGAGTAGCACGTTGAGGTGGTGTTTCCAAAACAAATTACCTTGTACCATTTGGTATGATGCATCTCTGAGCCTAATTTCCCTCTTCTATTTCGCAAAAAAGGTAGAAGGAAAACTCCACTTCCCTAGGTACTCATTTAGGTCAGAGTACCATGATGAGGAGTCATGGGTGTTGGGTAGCTCATTTTCATACATTTTGATCTCATGCTCCCAACCTTCTTATCCTCATTTTGTTGGTTTGCATCTTCAGCGGTTAGTTTTCATAGTTCGTGCCCTTTAACTATATGCGTGGGCTTGAACTCCAAATTATATTCTTCGAGTAAAGTGATCCATTTGCCTCTTCTCTCACCCAATTCCTACTGGATGAAGAGTGACCTAATAGCAAGGTGCCAAACCAACACTATGACACAGTTCTTGAGAATGTATGCTCTCAAACATTTCACTGCATTATAGATCGCATATGTCTACTTATCTATATTGGGGTAGTTGAGTTTTGCACCTTACAGTCATGTACTCATGAATGATATGAGATGTTCATCATTTTTACCATCTTTCTACGTGAGGACGATGGCTAGGGACAAATCTAAGGCAAAGGTGTATAATATGAAGTCCTTGTTGAAATCTCGGTTGTAGAGGGAGGGAGTTTTAGTGGTAGCACTCTTGATATGATCGAAAGCTTCCTTTTCTTCTTAGCTCCACTTTAACACTGAATCCTTCTTTATCATGCTATGAAAAGCATTAGCAATCTAGGAAAAATATGAAATAAACTTGTGAAGGAAATTGATTTTACCAAGGAAACATTACATAACTTTTTTGCTGCTAGGAAGAGGAATCTGTGCTATAGCTTTCATGCGGTCAGGATCAACAGTGATTCCATCCTAGGTGATGATATGTCCAAGGATATTTCCCTTAGAAATCACAAATATGCTCTTCTTGGGGTTAAGCAAGATCCCATACATTTGACACCATTCAAATATTTGGTTGAGGTGGTGGAGGTGGTCAAATCTCTTCTTTGAAAAGCCAGTGACATCATTTAAGTAAACCACCACACTTTGACCCATGAAACCCTTAAAAGAAATGTCCATTTCTCTTTGGAACATTTCCCCAACGTTGATAATCCCTAAAGGCATACGTTGGATATGAACAGTCCCCACTTCGTCCTGAAGGTTATCCTTATCTGGTCCAACTCAACTACCAACACCTGATTGTAGCTAGAGAAACCGTCAAGCAAGGAAAACATTTCAAACCCCAAAACTATTTGGAGAATTTGTTCCATGGATAGGACTAGGTAATTATCTTTGTCTGACACCTGATTAATATTCTGGAAATTGACACACAAATGGATCTTGCCAGATTTTTTCCATATTGGACCAAGGTTTGAAACCCGTGTAGAATTCCCGACTTTAAAGATAATGTGGAAATCGAACAACTTCTTGAGCTCCTTTTGGATGAGGGTTTCTAATGTGGGATTCACTTTCCTCAAATTCTGCTGAAACAGTTTGAACCCTTCTTTCGTAGGATAAAATGTTGAATGATCCATGTGTCGTAAGTCTTTAGATGATGAGAGGTGTTATTTCCTTAGAGGAACATCCCAAACCTATGTTAACGAATTTCGGGTCAAATTTACTCCCAAGGTTGACTTGTTCATGTGAAAGAGTGGAACTTTGTGTTTTGCTGTTTGACAGGCCTCAGAAGCAATTCTGTAGATCAAATAAATTTTCTTGTGTGACCACTCCTTTAGGTATGGGTTTCCCCTTACACGAGTCTACCTCTTCCTGCAAGGACCTTTCATGTTCCTCTTCTTTGATGGTTGTATATTTAAACACCTCTAATTTTTCCATGAAATCCAATATCTATTGGCCATCATTGAAAATGCGTAAGTTACTTACATTATCAGGGACGACTAGTTTATAAACAATTTCAACTGAAAAACCATCCCTAAGAGGTGTAAGTGTGGCTGCAATATTTTCCAGAGTATTAATGATCCGAAATTGATATATGGATGGTCAAGGATACATAAAAGGCAAAAATTCAAAGTTTTTGGATTCAAGAAAACACAATGCCATAGCATAGAGCTTAGAAAAATGATTCCATCACAACTTGAACGGGAAAAACCTGAGTCTGTATGTGAAAGTTATTCAAAGTCAAAGTTTTCACGGCGAACTCCAAAATTCAAATTCAATGGTCAATGAGAAGTCAAATGTCAATGCTGACGTGGTAGCTAATTGAACTGGGCATGTCATCCTATCAGAAAGCAGCATGTGGCCTCGTCAGATTTTCCAAATTTTCAGTGAAGGGTCCAGCAAAGCTAACGGGATTCGAACATGTGACCTATTCATTACAATCTCCACACCTTACCATTTGGGCTATACATGTTTCTTGTTTGTAAGGTTGAAATACATATATTAAATGTTGGGTTGTTTTCTATTAAATAAAAAAATGGCGGATTCCACCATTAATGGCTGCCCCTTCATACCACTGCCAACAAACTATATCCCCGACTATCCATCCGAAAAACATATCTCCAAGTGCTAACAGATATATACATGGTATGTTGGATGCAATATATATTTCATATGATAATGTATATACAATGAATGGGAAGGAACAGGCGGTGGGTAAGGCTAGACCCCAGCCCCCACTACACTTATACGAATTGAGATATATATTTTATGCAATGTATAAAGGATCGAGAGGGGTGCATCCAAGGGACCCCGCCCCATCATTAATGTTTAAAAAATGTATTAAAATAAATATATACAGGTGCATCCAACAACATAGGAGGAGGAGGGGTCGCAATTTGATCCCCCGGCCTCCTAATTTTTTACTTTAAAACTACACCAATGTGGCCAATAGATCAGAGCTGAGATTTCATGCAGAAGAGGAGTATTTGAGCAGGTGCAGATAGTGAAGCTGAGAACTTTGAAGACACTTTCTAGGAGATCCGAGAAGCCTTTTTTAGAACCGAGAGTTGCTACAAGATGCCGAGATAGAGAAGATTGCATATGGATGGTGTAGGATTGTATTTGAAGAAATATTATTTTAATGTATTTATGGTTTTGAAGTTTTTAATGTAAAAGGCCTCCCCGTTGAAGGCATCGGCTCGAATATGTAGACTTGAAGATAGTCGAACTCTGTTAATAATCTCTTATGTCAATTTTCTTTTCATATTTTGTTGTTCAATTTTCTACAAAATTTCTTATCAATTCTTCATGTTTATGTGTTTAATGGTGTTTTTAAGAATCATGCATTAACACTATTTTAACATTAAATAAATCAAATTTCAATTAAAGATTTTTTGGGGATCATTTGGTATCACAGAAAGTTGTTGATAAATGTGATTTGAAGTGTGCATGATCACGAGGAGTAAATCAAACCATGGTGAAGGAAAACTTGTTGAAAGAGATCCAGAATTTTGCTAGAGAAGAAGGACAACTCGAGGAGAAGAGATGGATGAAGAAGGAAGCAGTGATCATCCATTTGGATCTGATGCAGTCTTCATGAATGCTTTCATGAACTTGTGAGCCATGGTCGAAGAAATGTATCAATAGTTTAAGAAAGAAAAAGTGGAAGACACAAAACCCAAAGATGAAGAAGAACAACCATCACAATCTGGAGAATAAGATGAAAGCGATAAAAAAAATCTTATCACTTCTCTCTTGACTCCATCTGAAACTTTGAAACCATTGTTGAAGCTCGATGTTAAGTTTGAGTTACCCAAGTACAATAGAGAATTTCATGCCGAGAATCTTGAAAATTGGTTCAGGCAAATGGAGGTATATTGTAGCGTGCAATGGATCACCGAAGATGAAGTCAAAATGAGACTAGCATCACTTCATTTAGTAGGAACAACATTGATTTGGTGGCAGAGTAAGCTACAGAAAGATACTTAGCATATGGGTAAGATTTTTCCATCATGGTTCGATTTTATTACTGCACTTAGAAAGAAATTCTATGCATTGGGGTATAAGGAAAATGGTTTAATAGAATGGAAAGGACTAAAAGTTAAGAAAGGTCATTAAGTGTAGGAATATACAGATTAGTTTTGTAAGAAGGTGTTGATGTTACATATTCCTTTGTATACTCCAGGAACTCTAATGTAATACATAGGAGGATTACCTAAGTATGTTGGCAATACTGTATTTATGTTCATTCCTGCTAACCTGGATGAAGTGGTAGTACAAGAAACTTACACTGAAGCAGGTAAGTTAGGAGATGGGGTATCATCAGAATCGACAACTAGAATGGAAAGCAAGGGAAAAGGGAAGTGAAGAAAGAAACCTTCAACAAGAAGGAGGTTGAAAATCTCTCTTGTAAAAATTGCAAGAAAGAGGGCCATCACAAAGACCACTATTGGTAGTTGCATCCTGAAATGAAACTGAAGTGGATAAGAAAAGGGGAGCAAAAGGTTGCGGTAATAGTGCAACCGATAGACCTAGGGTCAAATTCAGGTGATGAGATGCAGATCACATCATTGATTATGACTGGTGAATTTGATGAGGGTAATGATTCTAACAGTTCGAGATGCAAGTTATTTCATATAAGGGTTTTTATGAAATATACAAATATTAACATATTGTTAGATAGTGGATCTCAAGATAACCTAATTTGAGAAAAAGTGGTTAAGCAATTGGGATTGAAAACCATAAAGCATTATAAACTGTATACTTTAATTTGGATGAGAAGAAATCATAAATTATGAGCAACTGAGCAATGCATGTTACCGTTTGCAATAACTTCTCAATTTAAGGATAAGGTGATGTGTAATGTGGTAAAACTAGATACATATGGGATGGTCTTGGGTAGCCCATATTTATATGATAGGAAAGCGATATTTTACAGGGAACATAATCAATATCAATTGTTCAAAAAAGGAATTGAATATGTTGTAAATTCTCATACACAAAAGCAGATAAATGTCTTTTTGTAGTTGAACTGTTAAAACAAGCAGCTTATGCTAGAAAAGGTGTTGTTGTACAATCTAAAGAACCTAAGCAAGAGATCATTAAAGTTAATCACAAACAACAAGACGTGGTTAAGGAATCCAAAATTGTACATCAACAAGAGTTGCAACATGATATGTTGAGTTTTGTTTCAACTATGAAACGAAAGTAGGGTATGGTTTCAACTATGTCAATACTTTCAATGTTGTTAATGGGTTTATTACTATTTAGTGGTGCCTTGATATTAGCAGCAAATATTAATGTAGATGTGGGTGAAAAAGGACTTGATAAATTCTGCAGTTTGTGTGTTTTGCTAATGATTGCATGGGTGAGTAAAGTGTACAGGTTCAGAACGAGATGGATAGATACCGACCAAGTGGGAAAATGGAACCCACATTTATTTTATGGAAATTAATCCTTTTGGTGGTCCAAAAGGTCTTGGTGGGGGTAAATGATCGAAAATTCATGAATGGATGGTCAAGGATCCTAAAAAGGCCAAAAATTAAAAGTTGTTGTATACAAGCTAAAACATTTCCATCACATAGAGCTCGGAAAAATGATTCCAACAAAACTTGAATGGCCAGAAATCGAGTCTATATGTGAAATTTATTCAAAATAAAAAATTTCAAGGCAAACTCCAAAAAGTCAAAGTCAACAATCAACAGGAAGTCAGAAGTCAATGCTGATGTGGATGTTGATTGAACTTGGAACGTCATCCTATTAGCAAGCGCAACATCACCCTATGAGAAGGGCGACATGTGGCCTCATCGGATTCGCAAAATTTCAATAAAGGGTCTAACAGAGCTAACGAGATTTGAAACCGTGACTTGTTCATTACAATCTCCACACCTTACCATTTGGGCTATCCATGTTTCTTATTTATAAGGTTGAAATACATATATTAAAGGCTGGGTTTTTTTGTATTAAATCAAAAAATGGAGGAGTCTGCCATTAATGGTTGCCCCACCATACCTCCACCAACAAACGATACCTCCACCTATCCATATGTCAAACTTATATCCGTGCTAATAGATATATACGTGGTATGTTGGATGCAATGTATATTACATATGATAAGGTATATACAACGAATGGGAAGGAGAGGGTGGTGGATAAGGCTAGATCCCCACCCCCAATACATTTAATGTTTCAAAAAATGTATTAAAATAATTATATACAGTTTCATCCAAAAACAAAGGAGGAGGAGGGTTTGGGATTTGATCCTTTGACCTCCCAATTTTTTATTTTAAAACTACACCAATGCACCAAACATATCAGAGTTGAGATTTCATGTAGAAGAGGATTATTTGAGTAGGTGCAGGCAGTGAATCTGAGAAATTTGAAGACACTTTCTAGGAGATCTGGGAATCCCTTTTCAGAATCGAGAGTTGCTACAGGATCCCGAGACAGAAAATATTTCATCGGGATGGTGCAAGATTGTATTTTAAGCAGCATTATTTTGGTGTATTTATGGTTTTGAAGTTTTTAATATAAAATGCCTCCCCATTGAAGACCTAGGCATGGAGATTTAGGGTTGAAGATAGTCAAACTTCGTTAAAAATATCTTGAGTAGATTTTATTTTCATTTTTTTCTGTTCAATTCACTGCAAATTTCTTATCAGTTATTCATGCTTATGTGTTTAATGATGTTTTTAAGAATCATGCATAAACACTATTTTAACAGTAAAAAAATAACATTCAATTAAAGAAATCTTTGGGATAAATCGACAATGAAGTTATTGAATCTAGTAACAAAACTAATATTGAAATATTTAAAAGAACTGATCAGGCGCCATACCTCTTGCTGGTAGCTCTTCATGTATGGTGACAAACAATGAATTGTGTTCCATACTAGCCTTGTAATGATTTCAGAGTCACCAATCACCTTCAAACATTCAACTTTCAGGTCAATAATTTTCTTGAGGCTGAGGATCAGCGCCTCATACTCCATGGTGTTGTTGGTTCATTGGAACTCCAACTTGGAGGAAATTAAAAAATTCTTCCTTTTTGGGTCCATGAGGATGCAGCGTGCTCCGATCCAATCATGAGTCTTGGACCTATCATAATATAGTGTTCGAATTTCATCATTAAGCACAAGAAAGTCTAGAGTACGTAGATTTAGAGTACACATTTCATTTTCATCAGCTAGTGTGTGTGATGGAAGTTCCAACTAGGTATCAAGTGGGATGGCTGTTGGTTTGGATTGGTAACAACCCATCATTGCAGCAAGAAAACACACTCCTAGTTCCTCCTAAGTGAAGCTGATCGACTCATTAGAGCCTTCAAGATCTATAACCATATGTTTCATGAAAGTTCTGTTGTTAACCCTTATTTGATTGCTCTTTCCTTTATAGGGAAATCACAAGTGGACTAGTCTGTGGAAAAATAACCTTGGAGTTTACAAGACTAGTCCCTACTAAGAAGTAGCCCATAATCTTCTGGGATGTCAACAACAATTATGACGATGCACTGGTGTGGTGAAGTAAAATTATAAGTGTAGACACGTATGAATTCCTCTAGGCCAACAATGGGTCTAGCCACAACATATACATTCTATGGAAGATTTCCTTAGGTTAGAATCAATCAGGAGGGCCTACCTCTTGGTCACTTGTCCCACTTGATGATGTCCTTGCTTGCTCACTCCAACAATCTCTCGTTTCCTTCTTCAAGTTCCTGAAACATGTGAACAACAACAGCACACAAACATAATAATAGACAAATTGCAATTCAACCTACTTAACAAGTCAAGAAGCATTAAGATATGGATATGTAATATTACAAAACATGTAGGAAATCAATCGATAGTTGCATATATTAATATCAAAGAGATATTACAACCATTCGTCTTGACGTTGAAGTCTTTCTTTGACAAGACCAGGTTCCCCCACATGGGTCATCATCATCACATGGGCTTGAGGATCTTCTTTAACTTTTCCATCAAACTTTGGGCAATCAATTGGTATCTTAGATAGCACCATAGGCTAGTACAGTGAATGAAAGATCAGATCATTCGTAAAGTGTGATACGTCTGGCAACTTCAGTGTAGCCAAGAAAGGTAATTGAGTGTTAAAAGGAATGGGAGGACGATAGGTGGGCCCATAAGGAGGATCCATCCCTGCTGGTAAGGATTTTGGTCCCACAGTGGGGGATTTTGGCCATATGGCATCTGAGGTTGCCCCCATTTTGGATTACCTTGACCATAGTATTGATTCTGACTTTGAACACCTTGAAACTATCCAGGTATGGGTTGTTGATAGGCAACCTATGGGTTAAATGGCTGTTGAGCCTGTTGACCTTGGACATATGGATATGGGACCTGATGTCTTGGAACATAGTGTTGATGAGCCTATTGTCCTTGAGCAAGAGCTTTCTAGACCTACAGCCCTTGGGCATAAGGTTGATATGCTTGTTGCTCTTAGACGTAGGGGTTTTGTACCTAGTGCCCTTGGCTAGTAGGATTCTGGGCCTACTGGTGCAAGACTTGACCTTGACCTTGCCCTTGCAAGGGTTGACCTTGTTAGTATGTATAGAAGGGTTGATGTTGCCTTGGTTGGTTGTGTTGTTGCAAGGGCTGACCTTGTGGTTGCAAAATTTGTCCCTGGGTTTGCAGAGGTTGGCCCTACAAGGGTATGGGTTGAGAGGTATGCAGAGCATATTGCATCTACTACTACGTGGTTTGTTGCAATTTCTATCAAGATTGGCCTTGCGGTTATTGTAGGAGACCTTGCTGTAGGGTAAACTGCCCATGGAGTTGTGCAGAGAGCCCTTGTTGCAACAAAGGTCGCCCTTGTGGTAACAAAGGCTACCCTGGTTGTTGTAAAGGCTATCCTTGTTATTGCAAGATGATCCAAAATGGATCCTAAGAATCCTCTAAGTCTTCAATACTTAAAAATTATCACATGATAAAAACCTTTACAAAAGCCAGATTACACTATTGGGCAAGAAAAAACACGCAGAAATAGTGAAAACAGAGTTTATCGGAGGCTTGAACAACGATGCACAGGAGCCGTCAGATCTGGCCGATCAAGGGTCCAGATCTGATCATCATATCGCAATCGGAGATGGAAAGCAGAGGCTATTGGAGGCTACCATATGAAATTTGCGATACTGATCAGTGAGAGTCAACGAGGACTGTCGATCAAGTGGACAGATCGATGGCCCATGTTAACTCGCAATATCGCATCGGTAAAATACAAGGGAGCACTTACCAAAGGCCTTGGGACTATGGAATATGTTATTGCAACATATAACATTGCAATATCACATTGGAGAAATACAAAAGAGAAGGGCCGATTCAAATGCAACTTGCGATAGCCGGACCTGATGGCATTATGGATGAAATTTAATATATTTTGAGTTCCAATAAAAGGATTTTTTCTATGTATTTTGCATTTTCGTTAAATAAACAAAATGCAAAGGAAATGTGCATGGAGCGATAAAACAGACCCAAAAGGACTATACATGCAGTATTATCATTTGAGTTTCGTAATGAGCCAAATTTCAGGCAGGCCTTAAGCGGTAAGTGGTATTGGACAGGCTCCCCCGATCCCATCCACTCGCCGACACGTGGCTTGAGAAAACCGCCTTTCCATGCAGGTAATCTCTATACACATAAGCCACCTGAAATGAATATCAACCGTTGGATCAAGATCACACAGATCAACAGTGGGCATGCGATAGTGATATAAAGGTAGACCCAATGGAGTTATAGGGCGGAATTGATAATATTTGAAATCTGATAAATGGCAGTTTGGTGGATTTTACTATGTTTTTTGTGTATTTCTCTGTGTAAACAAAGAAACGACATTTTGGGATTTCAGCGCGTCGATATTCCCTTCCATTACAAAATAGGTGAGCACTATACCTGAAGACGTTACACCATGATTGGTTAACACTCATAGGCAATTTGAACAGACAAAGACCAGAAGCCAGAAAGCCTGAAAGGGAAAATGAACAGACAAGATCTGATTGACTTAAAAGCCACTGAATGATAGAGACAGAGGCAGGCAATGTTGTGACAAAGAGAAAACATAGACAAAGAGCGAGACGGAGAGTCCATGTACTAAAAAAGACTTTGGGGATCCAAGTAAAGCCCTGTTGTTTTACTCTTGTTGTGTTGAGACTCAATTTGAGCTCACATTTGTAAAAACTTTTCTCTTGAAGACATAATAGAGAGGCCACCACTGAAAGCTGGACCATGAGACATAGCACAAGAGTTTTGGGTGAACTCCTTGATTATTTTTTGTGTTATGCATGTTTGTCTATTATGTTTCTTAACTATTTCATTGTCTATATTATTTGCAATATTTTCGATCCATTGCACTAAGTAATATAGGCAAATCCTTCACATGAGTCTGTAATACCTTAATATTAGTCTAAGATCTCATTTTTAGATCAAGTGGTATCAGAGCTTTAGGTTTGTTAAGGTTAGACAAGCTTGTGTTGGATTCGTGAATGCTAACTAGGTCAAAGCTCAAACTAGGAGAAGGAGAGCTTGTTGAGGCTAATCCAGAGATTAGAAGAGTCTACCTTTAGAGGAGAATGGTCGGAGAAGTCCCATTGGAATTAGAATCTCAGTTCATGGATAGCTTTATGGCCATGCGAGCCATGGTGGAAAAGATGTATTGGGAATTTAATAAGGGTCGAGGTGAAAGCACCTCAACACCCAAACAAGACAAAGGATCACAAGAACCTTCTCTAGGTGCCCATTCAGAGGGCAAAGGGAAAGGGGAAGAGCCTCCTCCATCATCTCCTCCACCCTCACCTCCATCTAGCCCTGAAAAGAAAAAGAAGAAAACTTCTTTGTTTAAATTAGATGTAAAGTTTGATTTGCCAATTTATGATGGAGAATTCAATTCAAAAAAGACAGATAACTAGATTAGACAAATTAATGTATATTGTAGGGTGCATAAAATTGATTCAGAAAGGAGAAAGACTCATCTAGCTAGCCTTCGCCTTGGAGGAACTGCACTAGTGTGGTGGGAAGGCAAGACACAAGTTGATTTGAAGAAGCATGGTAAAATTCTTTCTACCTGGATTGAATTTGTTTCTGCCATTAAAAAACATTTCTATCCTCTAGCTTTTATGCAGCAAGCAATAATGATTTGGCAAACTCTTTGCCAATTAAAGGGAAAAAGTGTACAAAGTTATACCCAGGAATTTAGAAAAAGAGATTTAACTCTAGGCATATCTCTAAACTCACCTGAAATTTTGTTGAAGTATATAGGTGATCTACATAGCTATTTGAACCACACCATTCTCATGTTTAATCCCACTATCCTAGATGATGTATTAGTTCCGGCTACACATCTAGAAGCTAGAGGCAAGAATGTGAACCCAGAGATTGGGGGATCATCAAAACCCTCTGCAAGCAAGAACAAGAAAAAGAAGAAACTGAAATGGAAGGAGAGGAAGACAAGCATTATACAGAAGGACAAACCTTCATGCACCCACTATAAGAAGGATGGATACAATGATGAACACTACTGGTCTTTGCACCCAGAGTTGAAACCTAAGAAGTTTGGTGGTAAGAAGAAGAAGACTGCTACTGCTATTCATAAAGACTTGGGGTCAGACTTAGGTGATGAAACAATGGTCAGAGCCACAGGTATAAAAGGTTATCTGCTTTATAGAATGCAAAGATTAAGAAGTAGGTACAGGAGTTGCTCGATAAAGGGTTCATAAGACCAAGCACATCACCATGCAGATCTTCAATCGTGTTGGTGAGAAAGAAAGATGGTTCGTGGAGGATGTGCATTGATTACAGAGCACTGAATAAAATAGCAATCAAGAATCGTTATCCTCTTCCTCGCATTGATGATCTATTAGATTAGCTGAAAGAAGTAGTTTACATTTCCATGTTGGACTTTCATAGTGGCTATCATCAGGTCATATTAGCAGAACAAGATGCATGTAAGACTGCTTTCAAAACAAAGCAAGGGCTGTATGAATCGCTGGTTATGCCTTTTGGCTTAACTAATGCTCCTACCACTTTCATGAGAGTATGAATAATGTACTCATACCTTTTACCGATGATTTTGTAATTGTATATTTAGATTAAATTCTTGTTTTTAGTAAAACATGGGAAGAACATTTGAAGCATGTAAAGAAGACTTTAGATGTTTTTAAAAGAGAAAAGCTCTATGTGAAGCTGTCAAAATGTGAATTTAGTAAAACATCTTTAAATTATTTGGGTCATATTGTAGGGGGTGGAGAAATTTTATTGCTAACTTGTCCTTGATTGTAGCTCCCTTACATGCTTTAACAGAATTGAACAAGATGTTTCAGTGGGGAGGCAAACAGCAGAAAGCCTTCGACACCTTAAAAGAAAAAAATTAGTACAACACCAGTACTAGCATTGTGAGATCTTCAACAACCATTTGAGATTGAAATAGATGCCAGTGACTATGCCATGGGCGTTGGCATTATGATACAGGTGTTGTCCTTGATGGAAACTCACTCAGAGGTATGATACATGTGTTGTCCTTGATGACAACTCACTCAGATGACAAATCATAGTGCAGCAGGTCAAGTGAAAGGTATACACAGGTTAACCTTGATTAAAGTGTGTATACATGCGAGGTAGAAGAACAAAAGGTGCATATACGTACACATGCAGGTTCACAGAAGCAAAGGCGCGTACATGATTGAAAACTAAGTTTTGGTCCGTGGTATTTGGTCCATGGTATTTTGGTATTGGTCCATGGTATTTGGTTTGAAGTGTTGACCCCAAGTATTGGGTCCAAGGTATTGGTCTTACATGGTTTCGGACCATGGTATTGAGAGAGGCCTAAACCTATATAAGGAGAAGATCATTAGGCCAAGAGGTGAAGTGTGAAAGTGATGAATATCTAATCAAGGGTGAGATCTAGTATGCTGGTTATGGGTTTGTGATTCTTGATTCGATCAGAATCAAGGAGGCTCCTATGCGTTTGACAAAGGTTGATGGACCAGGATCTTGAAGACTAAAATGTATTATCATTATATGGTATTTTCATGAATAGATCTGAGTACTGATGCATATCATGGTCTGGGTATATCTAAATTTGGAAATTGCAGCGAAGGTATAATTAATTATCTTCATATCTGTACACGGGTTCTCTCTGGTGAAAGTACATATACACGCTGGTTTGACACAGTCAAGTAGTATATACATTATGATATTTGATATTTCAAGTTGTTGTTGGTTCTAGTGATTTTTACAGAGTTCTGGGCTCTGGTCTGTGTTCTGTTGACTGTGTTTTGATGAAAAGGTTTCAGTAATTCGGTGGTTGGGTGATTCATAGTTAATGATTGTATTGCAGTAGTGATTATTTTGTATTTATGGATCCAGTATGAAAATTTATGAAATGTGGTCCCTGGAAGAAAGGAGAAGGTTGTAGCCTTATGTAGGTCAACACCTACGTATTAGTACATCAACTAGTACAAGAGCTGAGGGGGTTGTAGCTCCGTTCCAGGAGAAGTTGGAGAATGAGAGAAGGTTGTATCCTTCTGCGGGTAGAAGCCTCTGTACTGGTATAATACTGCACCAGTATAGAATATTGTAAAAAGAAGTTTCTTATTAAAAGAAGATAGAGACGAATTGCAGCAGGTGGTTTTCACCCACATTGGGTTTCCACCTTATATCATGGTGTTCATGTGTGCTTCTTATGTGTGATGATCTGTTATGCTTTACTGCACTTGTTTATTGTTCATATGGTTAATAATGCTTTGATGCACTCATTGAAGATCAACTAACTGAATCATAAGTTTACTGGATATATGCTAGTTGCATTAAACACAGTTGCGTATATACACGGATATCCTTAACTGAAGTAGCGTATATGAATCTAAGTATGAAAATGAAAAAGTGTTTGATTTGCTAATACTGATTCACCCCCCCACCCCTCTCAGTATTATTTCCAACAATGGGAGCAGTGTTGATGCAACACGATAAACCCATATGCTATCATTCTGAGACATTTAATTCTGCAGTAGTTAATTATCCCATGTATGATAAAGAATTGTATGATTTAGTACAAAGTACGAAAAAGTGGAAACATTACCTAATGGGAAAAGAAACAATCATACATACAGATCATCAACCACTTCAATATTTGCACTCCCAAAATAAATTGTAGCAATCAAGACATTATAGGTGGATGGGTTTTCTACAGCAGTTTCATCTTGTCATCAGATATAAGAAGGGCATACACAATAAGGTTGCAAAAATGTTATCCAAACCAATCATAAGTGCATCTACTATGCTTAAGCATAACTCAGTAATGCGTAAAAGCTACATTGAACAATATGCTCAAGATGTAGATTTTAAAGATGTATATGCAACTTTAAGTCATGGAAAACAAGTAGAAGAATTAGATTATTGTGTTAAGGACCAACTCTTGTATCATTTGGGAAAGTTATCCATTCCACAAACTGAAAGAGTTAACATAATCCGAGAAGCACACACTTCTCTTATATCAGGTCATTTTGGTGTAAGTAAAACAATTGCACAACTACAAAGATTCTGATATTGGCCAAGAATGCATGAAACAGCTTCTAGATACATTAAAGGGTGCACTATGTGTGCTAAAAGCAAACCCAGTAATAGAAAATTAGGCTTGTACACCCCACTTCCAGTTCCTTCTTGTCCTTGGGAAAGTGTTTCCATGGACTTTGTTGGGCGATTTCCAAAATCTAGAAAAGGTCATGATTATTTATATGTTATTGTGGACAAGTTCAACAAAATGTGTATTTTAATACCTTGTAACAAGAAAATTACAGCTGAACAAACAACGAAGTTGTTCTTTCAGCATGTATGGGTTCATTTTGGGTTACCCACTTCCATTGTATCTGATCAAGATTCCTGATTTGTTGGGAAGTTTTGGTCAAGTCTATGGGAATTGATGGACACTAGATTGAAGAAGAGCACAACATTTCATTGACAAATAGATGACCAAACAAAGGTGGTCAATAGGACAGTGATTCAGTTGATCAGGGGCTATTGCAGTAAGCATCCCAAGCTTTGGGATGAACATTTGTGTTATGTTCAATATGCTTACAACCGTGCCAAGCACTCTTCTACTCAGAGATCTCCTTTTGGGACTTGTTTTGGTTTTACATCAAAGTCTCCCTTAGATTTTGTCTTTAGTAAAGACATAGTAGTTGATGGACACAGTGATGTGGACAAAGCAACCAAGTTCATTGAACAAATCCAAGAAATTCACCAGGAAGTGCAAGAACAACTGGAAGGAAGCCAGGCCATGTACAAGGCAAGGCACGACAAGCATCAAATTGAGCATAGCTTCCAAGTTGGTGATCAAGTGTGGCTATACATCACCAAAGATGGAATGCAAGGTGAAGGTAAGAAGCTAAAGACAATAAGGTATGGGCCTTTCAAGATACTTGAGAAAATTGGTGAAAACACTTTTCACCTTAATTTGCCATCTTATATGCATATCTGTTCAGTCGTTAATGCAAATAACTTGAGGCTATATGAACCTTCATTGATTGAATATCCCGAAGAGCAAAGTCAGTTGCCTTCTATTGATGATCTATTACCTTAATATCTCAATACTCATCATGGATCAATACTCATCATCGCTCCTCGTTCATGCCTTGCCCAATAGTCATGTCTACCGCTTTCGAAGAGTCCTCTTCTCCATTTCTGCCACCAACTATTACTCATGAAGTATGGTCAGAAGGAAATCTAGGTAATATTACCCAAACAATATTGATTGACATTTCTATGAAACCCGATGTTGTTGAACAAGTTCATATTGGGGTATCTTGTTCTCCAGATGAGATCAAGACATATACTCATCTATTTTAGGAATTCTGTGATGTGTTTTCATGGTCTTACAAAGAGATGTCTAGCATCGATCCTAGCATTGTGGTGCATGAAATACCAATGTATCCATACGCGAAGCCCATTCGCCAATGGCTTCACCCGATGCACCCTAAGAAGGTCATTGCTATTAAGGGTGAAGTCGAAAAGCTTCTTAAAGCTGGGTTCATTTATCCCATCCCCCTTATAAACTGGGTGTCCAATATTGTCCCGGTGACTAAGAAATGAGGTATGATCCGCGTTTGTGTGGATTATTGAGATCATAATCATTCCTGTCCTAAAGACAACTATCATACTCCCTTCATTGATCAAATCATTGATGAATGTGCCAGGAACAAGATATTTTACTTTATGGATGGTTTTTCTGGTTATAACTAGATTAATATTGCATTGGTTGATGAAGAAAAGAAAGCCTTTATATGCCCATGGGGTACGCTTGTGTACAAGAAGCTCCCTTTCATCCTAAAAAATGTTGGAGCCACATTTCAATGGGAAATGTCCTACGTGTTTCATGATATTCACAACATTGTCCACCATTACTTGGATGACCTTCCTACCCATTCTGGTAAATGCCAAGATCACCCAAACCATATTTGGCATATTTTTCTACGCTGCAGACACTATAATATTTGGTTGAATCCATACAAATGTGTTTTCTACGTGGAATCAGGACAACTCCTTGGCTTCATCATTTCCAAGGACGGTATTCACCTGGATCGGTTAAAAGTCAAGGCCATTGTAAATTTACCCCCTCCTTCTTCATTGCACCAACTCTAGAGCCTCCAAGGAAAGGTCAACTTTCTCCATCGTTTTATACCCAACTATGTCATGCTAGCCACAGGATTTACCCGGTTACTCAAACAAGGAACGCCCTTTGCATGGGATGAGGTAGCCCAAAAATATTTTGATGATATTAAGGTCATCCTCATAAATTCTCCTGTGTTGCATCCACCAGACTATTATCAATATTACTTCCTTTACCTAGCCACGACCCCTAGCACCATTGCTATGGTTTTGGTCCAAGACGACGATCAAGGCAGCGAACATGTGATCTACTACCTTAGTTGCAGTCTCCTCAACACTGAAATGCATTATGCACATGTCGAGAAGTTGGATTTGGATGTGATTCATGTTGTTGAACGTTTTTGGCACTATATCCTTCTATGTATGACTACAGTGATTTACGAATGCCACCCTATGACCTATATCCTGACAGGTCAGTTGCTGGGGGGCAAGTATTCTAAATGGATAATTATCCTGCAATTATTCGATTTTCTCTTCACTATGGCCAAATCTAAGAAGTCACTTGTTTTTGCTAAATTGATTTGTTCCCTTCCCTCCAAAGCTCTCCCTACTGGTGTAGATGAACAGCTTCCAGATGAGACCCTTTTCCTGATTAGCACCCTTGATCCATGGTATGGTGATATCATCATGTGTCTCGAAACCTCCACATTTTCGTCTGCATTGATCAAGGATGATCGTCAAAGGATTCGGCATCATTCCCAACCATACCGTATTATATGGCGATACTTTATACCATGTAGGTGTCAATTCTATTCTTCATCAATGCCTCACAATCAAGGAAGCTGAAAGATCTCTCAATGATTGCCATTCTATGGCATGGGATGGTCATATGTATGGTTATGCTACAGCTAAGAAAAACCTTCATGTTGGTTATTTCTAGTCGTCTATCATCAAAGACTGCATTCTTGCTATCTATAAGTGCTACGAATGCCAAATTTACCAACACAATATGTGCACCCCACTCGCTCACCTACACCCTGTCATTACTGTTGGTTCCTTTTCCAAATTGGGCATCGATTATATGACATGTAACCCTCATTCGGCTGGGGGGCATGGCTATATTATCGTCGCTATGGATTATTTCACCAAAAGGGCTGAAGAGATGTCTACATACTCTGCAGGTGGTACGACGGTGGCTCAATTCCTCTTTAACCATGTTATTTCCTGGTTCAGCGTACCCCAAGCCATTCTCATAGACCATGGCTCCCATTTTAGAGATTACATGATGGCAGAATTGACATCTGCATTGGGCTTGTGCCACGATGGCTTGACCCCATATTACACTCAGGCCAATGGCCAAGTTGAAGCCATGAACAAGATTTTGGTCACCATGCGTCAGCATCCTATTTGGATGCACAACTAAAATTGGCATCTCATGCTCTTTTCAGCTCTATGGGCCTACCAAACTTCAACCAAAGATGCAACTAGTTTCGCACCATTCCAGCTGGTCTATGGTCTGGAAGCAATATCGCTGATCGAATGCAAGATTCCTTCACTCACGATAGCCATTAAACTCCTCCCTAAAATATCACCTCAAGAGCAATGCCTCTTATATCTTGAACGACTAGACGAGACTCGTTGTCTCGATACCTTGGTCATTGAAGCACAAAAGAAATGGTTCAAATCCCATTTCGATCAGTCAGTGTCCCCTTGCACTTTCTCTAAGGGTGATTTGGTGCTTTTATAAGACCAAGCTAACGATAAGCTAAGGGTAGGTAAGTTCGATCCTATGTGGCATGGGCCTTATATTGTAAAATGTGTTTTGTAGAGAGGAGACTATGAGCTTATTGATTATGAAGGAAATCCTATTGATAAGCCCCGAAACAGGATTTACCTCAAAAAGTACTATGCGTAGGTCATCTTGCATGGTTACTTATGTACATTAGTGTGTGATTCATTTTTGTACAACGTGGTTTTTTGTGATAGTTTTTAAATAGCTTTCCTATTTACTATACTTTTCTTGCCTTGTAGATGTCTGCAATTCCTCACGCTAGTTTCGCCGATGGTGCTTGCTATAGTACCCAGAACCTATCATCCATGACATGGGATATGTATGAACCTAACAGTGAGTTGATTAACCTTCAAGGTATCTGCCTAGGTCGTACAACCAAAAACATCACCGAATACACTGGAGTCATCGAACTGTTGTCAGAAGCCATTGCTCTGGGCATTAGTGAATTGATTGTCAACCTAGATTCATAGCTTGTCTTCCTTCAACTCAACAGGCAATATTTGGTTAGGAACCCTCAAATATTACGAACGTATCTCTATATCTGTCGATTAGAAAGGCGTTTTGATTATATTACATATCATCATATTCCTAGACGTGTGAATACATTGACAGATGCATTAGCTAATTACGTGTTGGATAGACATTTATGAAACATGTAAAAGATAAGATAAACAATTTGTACCATAATAAACAGGAAAATACAACATATATATTATGGTGAGAATGTTTGACACATCAGAACCCCAAAAAATAATATGTGTGTCTACAATAACATCAATGGCTCACAAGCCTCATACATCCATGGCACGCAGGCCTCAAAAAATATGTAAATGCAGGACCTAGGAACTACTCAGCATGGTGGTCATGGTAGCACAAGATAGCTCATGCAACATGACTCAGCAGTCGGCAAATCTAATCTGAGACTCCCACTATGTGCCTCTCATACCGACGAGGTATGTCTCCTATCCGAGCATACTCTGAGATGCCATGAGTTAACCTCTCGAGGTTCCTCGCGATCTCCTCCTCGTTGTTTCTCCCTTCCTGATAAGGGGTGATAGCATAAATAGGGCGAGGTACTCACCTGGCTATCGCAGACATCCTGACTGGCCTATCTGGTTCAACATTTGCATAAACAAGAAAAATGTTATAAGCACGAATATACCAAAAACAATTAGAAAATCTCAAAATTAAAATTTTGATTTTTTACCTTCGACATCGAAGTCCTCTCCATCTGGTAAGGGCATATCTGGGTCTCCCTGGAAATAGGTGCCACCGTATGGCCAGTCCTCCATGATGAGCTTCTGTTGTCCTAGCCATGAGAAGAACGCAGGTCAATATGAAATATGCTAACCCCTATTGATCCTAGGCATCAAACGACTCTAGCAGGCCATCCGTGGATCGCATGGTGCAGGAGGATCAACTTCAGTCAATTGATACTAGAACAGTGGCACTCGTTCTAGGGAAAAGGTCATGAGTACTGATCCGAAAACAAATTGCCTCACATTCCCCACCTTGGCCTTGGACAACTGGCGCTTGATGTTCATCTTCATGCCCTTTGCCTAGTTGAAGATCGTAGGAGCTGTGCAGTCAATAACATAAAGGAAATTTGACTTGTTAGTCTCATATTCCACCTAGGACCATGCCACTTTGTTGATAGTCAATAGAATCACCCTCAGTGTCAAATCCAACACACTAGAAATCTCTATCTTCACACTCTTGGATTTCAGGGCCTCAGGGCAATATTTGGAAAGAAGGGAAGATAGGCTTGTCCCGACTGGATGTGACCCATACAAGTTCATTGGCTCACATCCATGAGACAATCCATTGATGAAGTAGATATTTGAAGTTGTCAACCCCAGCTCCTAGTCCCCAATGACAAAAATCTTGCAATTAATGTCCCAAAGGCTAATCAAGGATCGAAGCAACTCGAGTTGGGCTTACATCTCTAGTGTAGGGAAGAATTTGAGGATCCTGCAAGCCCTTAAAGGCTCCAGGAGATTTGGATCATTCATTACCTAGGTGTCAACATCTTCATGTTCCCTTTCCTTCCATTCCACCATTTTTGGAAATTTCTCTCCTGCAAAAGTCATTAATTTGAGTCAATAATCATCATTGGCACATAAAATTCAAGTTTAAATGGTCAGTTTTTGAGGAAAAATTATTTTCCCCTACCCACAGTGTCAATGCACCTATTTTAAAAATAGTGGTGCCAATCGGTGCAGATGGTAGTGCAAATCACCCTCAGCCAGTGCGATCCCGTGTTTGGAAATCACGCTGACCGAGTGCTATTTTTTTTTCAAAAGCCTCCCTAAAATTAAAAAAAATGGCTAAAAACATAAATGAATGCCATGAAAATGGAGCTCATGGCTTCGGCTGTTACCTAAAATATACAGCTCATCGATTGAACTCCCGGATCTCCCGCAATCTGCTCTAGAACAACTAGGGAAAAAGAGGGTTAAAACTCATCACTGCAATGGTAAAATCGTAAATGGTAAAAATATATTTACTTTTCCCATTTTTATTCATTTTTCATGAAAAAATCAGGTTTTGTAAATGCTTTTGGCCTATTTTACCTCAAGGACTCAATGATACACTTTGCCTTAATTACATTTCAGCTCTTTTCTCGACTCGTTAAACTCATATGAAATGATTGCTGAGTATTTTTTCCGTTTTTGACTCATTAAAGAGAATAAAAATGAGGGGTCCACTTTGAACTCTTTTCCAACCCTTTAAAAGTGAAAGTATGGTCAAGCCCTTGTCGTTTCAAACTCGTTAACAGATGTGAAACGTCGTGCACCCAGTATAAGTTTACCCCTTTTTTGGGTTGTGATGCACTATTTACGAAAAAGGTTCTCCTTGACTGAAATGGTCAAGTGGTTCTCTCAAGTATTGTTTTCTACCTTTTCAGGCTTAAGAGACACACATGTACAAAAAGGGACCATGTGGAGCTTTATTTTACGTCTCTTTTTCGAACTCTCTAAACATGAAAAGGATACCAAGTTACACCTTTTTCAGACTCGTTAAACTATTAAATGACATCAGATTCATCACCATGATGAACGTGAGCTTCTCCTTCCTAGGTCTCGTTAAACTTACTAGGTCAGATTCATCCGAAGGATGAAATTATAGTGCAAGCATATGCTATCCTCTTCAAGATTGTGATTAAAAAATAATTGGGGTACTTGCCAGAACTGGTGGGGAGAAATTTGGAAATTTATCAGTCATGTCGGTAGCTCACTCTTGAACATGACACTCTTTTCTTTGTGTCGGGTTGGGACATCCTCCTCTATATCATTTATCTTCCTAGGTTTGGGCCATTCACTTTTGCCTTCCATCTAATCTCTGCTATGTCATCATGACCACTGATCCTATGGATCCAAAAGCTGCCAAACTTCCAGTTGTGTCGCCGATATGTTCAAGAGTTGTCCTTTTGTAGTTACACTTACCTCTGATTCTCTATATCATCCAAAATCATTTTAAATCCTCTTATCTCATGTCGATGATGTGGGATAAATTATGGCCCTCCTTCAACATGGTCTCTTTCCGTCGACTTCAACTCATTATCAGGAAAGTTGACCGAGAGACTCCCTTCCATTACCTTAGAGCTTGCATGCCCTAATGGCAAGTTCTTCACACTCAATGACAATTTCACATCATTGGCTTTCGATTGAGTGATTTCATGGGTGTTAGACTTCATTTCCTATATTCACATTCCATGAATTGTGTTGATAGTACCTGGAGGACCATTGTCATTATTGGTGGCTTCTCTCATTCTTGTTAATAGTTTACATCATTGACTGGTAATCAAGCGACTTTCTAGCATGTTTGACGTCAACACATCTATTCGCATCTAGGATCTATACTTTGATTGGGTCGTGTTAGAGTGCAAGACCCTGGACTCAGATCACACACATCCAAGTTGTGAAGTGGTATGACATGGTTTATGATGATATGCATGTCTCTTCCAAATGGTTGGTTGTGACCAGACCATGAGTTATCATATGTGATCCTTTTCATTATTGGATGGCTACAACCATACCCCGGTTTCATTTATGATCCTCCTTGATGGATGGTTGTGCCCATACCTGTGTTAAGAAATTTACTACATAACATAAATAATTACTAAGAGGAATAAATATCAAAATAACCAGAAACAACCATCAACAGATAAACACAAATGTTTATCCGAGAAAACTCCAAATCTTAGGAAAAGCCCTGTTACCGCTCAAATCTACCTTAGGCTGAAATAAGGTAAGACTCAAGGCCACATCAAACCACACTCAGCCTCGTAGCTAGCTCTACGAGGACAGGAGAGGGCTCTCTCCGGGTCAAACTCGACAAAAGATAATCGAAAAGGCTCGAGATGTCTGAATTGATGACTGATTTTAGGCTAGGTATGAAGTACGAAGAGTTTAGAATTTATTTTTAATGATTTAGTTGAATTCAAGGGAAAGGAAAATTTGGGTGCGGGGATGAGGCACAGTTTTTGCAGAGGTCTACTTGGGGCAAGATAGGCGATTGTTTTGATGCCTTAAAGCAGGTAAGATGGATAGATCAAACTGGTGAGGGGCTAAGGAGAGCAAGGGGTCTCAAGGTTTCTCCTTAAACTGAAGAAAACATAGAATATTAAACAAATTTAAAGGCAGAGCATAACAATTTCATGGATTCTACCTTAACACTTCATTTTTTTAATAAAAGAAGATTTAATAGAGATAATGATGCACATACACAACTTACAAGTACTGATAGAAACACACCATCAACACATAAATCCACATGGATCCCAAATAGTGCTGCAAAACCCTGGTCTTTCCTTTGCCAAAAATGTTGATAAGATATGTACAATATAGTCTCAAAGCTATCCCAAGAGTCCAACCT
>APFE031330764.1:37625-70381 GCA_000404065.3 Pinus taeda | reverse complement strand
CAAACTGAAGATGATAAGTTAGTGTACATGTGCAATAGAACAAAAGTAAAATGATATGTACAATGATAATGAAATGAGCAGAAAATATTTAGAAGTAGTATCTCTTTAACAGCCGACCATTGATCATCCCTCCAGGATATTCATCTCCATTCATCTCTTTGAGAAGGAAAGCATTTTGGCCGCGATATGCTGCAATCTTGTAAGGACCCTTGTCTTCATGACGAGCATCCCACCTCAAAACAACCTCATCTAACTGAAATGTATCCGCCTTTGCTTTCCGGTCATAAATATTTTTGATGTGCTCCTGCAGCTTGCAAGTGTTTTGAAATACCTCCGCCCGTGTCTGCTGCAAATGAATCATCTGATTAATCCTTCTCTACATAGGATCTTCCTCACTACCCACTTCTTGAAGCAATTTGACTACCGGGACAGCAAGCGAAGTGGGAAAAACCGTGTCTGTTCCGTACACCAACTCGAAAGGAGACATGCCAATAGACTTTTTCTGACTCACCCTATCAGCCCATAGTGCATTTATCAACTTCTTGTGCCAACCCTTTTTGCTAATTTCCAACAATTTCTTAATGATATTGACCAAAGACTTATTAGATGACTCCGCCAATCCATTTCCTTGAGGGTGGTATGCAGTTGAATGTCCCAAGCTAATATTGTACTTATAGCAAAACTCAATCATCCTTTTTGACTTAAACGCTGCTGCATTATCTGTAATTAACTTGCTTGGACATCCAAAACATGACAAAATATTGGTCTCAAGAAAAGAAATAATTACCGCATCTGTAGCTTGTCGAGTAGGAATTGCTTCAATCCATTTTGTGAAGTAGTCTGTAGCCTTCAATATCCATCGATGCTGTCCTGATGATGCCCAATGAATTTCACCAATGAAATCCAATCCCCACTACTGAAAAGGTGCGCTGACTTCAATTAGTTTGAGAGGAAAAGGCTGGAGCTTCTACTTTCCTTGAAAAATTTGGCATTTGTGACAATTTTTAATAGCCTTATATACATCTGAAAATAATGAAGGCCAATAATATCCTACCCTTAGAATATTGTTTGTTGTAGTCTTCCAAAACAGATGACCCCCACAGTCTCCTCTATGAAAATCATCCACGACTCTTTTGGCTTCCTCCTCGACCAAACAATTTAATAACATTCCACCAGGGTCTTTCCAAAACAATGCTGAATCTAGTATGCAAAATTTTGTAGCCTTTAATTTCAATGTTCTACTTCTATTTCTCGGCATTCCAGGAGGTGAAGACAAATGCTGAAGTACATATAAAATGTCAGCCTACCAAGGAGAGGAAAGAAACATTTCAGATACCTGAACTGATGGGTTCTCCTCATCTTCATCGGACATGGCAGCAATCAAATTTATGTCTAGAACTTGCATATTTGTTTTAGCCATTCGCTTGGAAAGTCCTTGACCTTTGATCAGCTTGGTGAGTTTAATCTCTACATCATACTCTAACAACGCAACAATCCACTTACCCCTTCTACCTTCTGGATCTCCCTGTACTAAAATATCTTTAACTGCTGCGTTAGGAACATAAGCTAGAATATGTGAATGCAATATATACACACGGAAATCTTTCAAGGCCTTAACAAGCACAAGTGCTTGCTTCTCAATGATATTATATTTCAATGCTCCATCTCTAATAATCCGACTGAAAAAAGCAATGGGCTTTTCAACACCTTCTCTCTTCTACATTAGTACAGCTTCCAAAGTGTGCTCAGAAGCAAATGAGAACAAAATAAAATCTTGAGTGTAGTCGGGCTGATCAAAATAGGAGCTGAAGAAAGAGCTAACTTCACTAAATTAAATGATTTGACCGCCTCTTTGGTCCACTTTCCCTGACTTTCCTTCTTGAGCATGCTTGTGATCTCTCTAAGATGCTCTTCTAGATTTGGAATGAAGCGATGCAGAAAATTCAGTTTACAATTGAAGGACTGAACTTCTTTCTTGTTCCGGGGCTGTTCAATTTGCTAAATGGCTTCAACTCGTGTTGGATCAATACGGATGTCGTCTTTAGATATGATGTGGCCAAGAATTTTTCCCTCATCCATGGCAAAAAGACTCTTTTTTGGATTCAACGATTTGCCATATTTCTGCACTTTTGGAAAACAAGTTTCAAATGATACAAATGTTCCTCATCAGAATTTGAAAATACGGTCAAGTCATCAAGATAAACAACTAAAAATACATCTTTCTCATTGGCGAAAGCTACATCCATTGCACGTTGAAAGGTGGCTCCTGCATTTTTCAAACCAAAAGGCATCTTTGCATAATGAAATGTTCACTATGGAGTGGTGAACGTTGTCTTGTCGCGGTCATCTTCATGCACTAAAATCTGATTGTATCTTGAATAACCATCGAGTAGTGACATCCTTGATGCTCCAACCACTCGCTGCAATATATGATCCATTTTGGGCAGCAGATAATTGTCTTTTATAGACACCTTATTCAAATTTTCTGAAGTCAATGCACAAACGGATCTCACCTGTCTTCTTGCTTATGGGCACCAAATTTGATATCCAATCTGAAAATCAGATAGGCACAATGATTCCTGACTTATACAATCTATTTACCAATTTCTCAATTGATGGCAGCAGTTTCGGATTGATTCTCCTCAATTTTTGACGAAAGGCTTCTGATTTGGCTTAATAGGAATAGTATGTTGAATGATATTTGTATCATATGTTTTAAGATCTAAGTAATCCCATGCAAATACATCAGAAAATAAAGACAACAATTCAATATATTCAGCTTTTACCTTTGGTGAAAATGACCTTGATAGCTTAACCATCTTGGGATTTTCAGCTGTCCCAATGTTTACCTCTTCAACACCCTTTTCAGTCGGTCTCAATGTCGGTTTGCGGACCACATCATCTTGGTCAAATAGCTCCTCTAAAGGAATCAATCCCTTAGGAATAATGTTGTCCTTAAGTTGCAGCACATTCATTTGATTTACTTGTATATTGTCAATACCATCATCGTTTTCAGTATCTATTGAGGAATCCTTGAACTTACCCTTATTTTGCAAAAACTCATTGATCTCTTCATCATCTTGAAAAATTTGCCAACATCGTTGATTATCTGGAACGGTGGGACGATGCTTCACATGAATCTCAAATTTGTTGCTAGAATTCATTGGAATTTTTAAATTGCTTGCTACCTTAGCAAGTCCATTAGCAACACCATTTTGTAGGCGAGGCACACATGTCAAGGTATAATCAGAAAACAACTTCAAAATATCTAAGATTGAATTTCGATATGCCCTCATGCGAGGATGTTTGGCCTGAAACTCACCCTTAACTTTCTTTATCACCAACTCGGAATCACCATAGACCGCAATCTTCTTCGCTTTTAGCTTTCTAAGAATTTTTAGGCCAGCAATGAGAGCCTCATATTCCGCCTCATTATTTGAACAATCAAATGCTAGTTTATAGGAGCACACTCTCACCTTGCTTGGAACTTTATCTCGAGCAGAAAAAGGAATTCGAATCCACACACCAATACCAGCACCATCACTACCTACTGCGCCATCAAAATCCATGGTCCAAAGACCATCTTCATCCTCCTCCAAGTGCTGAAATTGTATTGCCTCTGATTTTTCTGTTTGTTGCCCCTTATCTTCAGCTGTTTGTTCCATGGTAGCTTGCTTTTCTCCTCTTTCCTTTTCTAGAATTTCTCTGAAATTTTCGGTGATCTCTGGTATATCTTCTGCCTGAACTAATTGACTATCTAGATCATTAAAACTATCAGCAAATAAAACAAACGACTCCAAATCTGTATGTACATAATTTACCGGATGATTGATTGGCTTTTCTTTGCTAGTTATCATGTATTTCATCTTTTTCTCTCGATATAGCTTTCTCATTTGACCAAAGACTGGAATTGTGGCATAAGAAAAGTCTAATTGTAGAGTACCCTTCAACATAGTTCCCCAAGATCTCGAAAGTAGCATACCAAAACGTGGAGGAATGTCCGCCACCACCACATCCATCAAAACATTCTTTGTTGGGATTTGGTCTAAGCTAACAACCAAATCTTTGATGAGCCCAATACATCTCACACGGCTGGAATCAAATGAATACAAATCATGATATTTTCTGGTAATGTCTAACCCCAGCTTCTCCATGATTGCCTTTGGCATCAAATTTTGTGAAGCACTCGAATCAAACATAGCATTATGCAAGACATATTCATGCAATCTCAAACTGATATAAAAGGGAGGAACATCACTATCAGGGGATTCACCATCTAATGCTGGTCCAAAAATCAATTCTGGCTGATCATCTTCAACATTCACCGTGTCCAACATGGGATCAAAATTCAGAAGTTTAGAGACTTGACCTCAGTAGCTGCTGTTTTTCATAATTTCAGTCAAAGGAATAGATATTTTTAATTTGGAAATTTCATTTTCCAAGCTAAATGCTGGAACTTTTCTTCTTTGACCGGAACCTCTCTCCTATCTTTGATTATAGCTGCCTGATTCATCCTTTCTGTTGCTGATATCTTACTATTTGTGGGATCAATTGTCTCTTTTCCTTTCTTCGACGGTATTGGTGAATCCGTCTTTGGTGTTGTAGCTTCCTTTCTTTTCTGAATGGGATTGATAGGCACATCTCGGTTTCTCAATGAATACTTCTTCTGTTGAGTGGACAAGGCATTCAAATATCCTCTTTGGTAATCATCTAAATCTGAATCATTAGCTAAGATAAAATCTTCGTCTTGCTGGGTGCCTGAACTTTCTCCATACTCTTCTTCTTCGGCGATGTAAATGGGCATATCATTAGGAGTAAAGAAGTGGTTTTGGTCCCCTGCTACATCAGCATCTTCATCTGAATCTTGACTCACAAAATTTTGCAAAAGAGGAGTCTTGATTGGTTGCTGGGCTGCCGGCTCTTGTACTCTTGGTTCACGCTGCTTAATTCTGTACTAAGGTTGTTGTTGGCCACGATAATTTGGATTATGAATTTGCATTTCTGATTTGTCAAGGTTCAATATTTTGAACATCTCACGAAGCCAAGGTGGTTCTGATGATGTAGATTCTTCCTTTATAGTCACTCTTTTCTTTGCCTTCAAACGTGCTCTCTTGTCGTTCAGATTTGCCTCAACATTGACAACAATCTTTTGCATATCTTCTAAAGTAGACGGATCTCTATCCCGTAATGAATAAGCCATCTCCAGATTAAAGCCATCCGGGGATTTGAGAAGAGCTGATTTTCTAGATGGTATTAAATCATCCGGAATAGCATTATAAACTGTATTGAACCTGATTATGTAGTCTTGGACAGACTCACCATGATTGCGTTTAATATTATTGTACTCGGCATTGATCTGAAGCGGATCCTTTCTAAGTTCCCAACGATCAAGAAACTGCTTCTGAAGTTCAGCCAACGTAGGTATACTTCTAGCTCCCAAGCCTCTGAACCATTTTCTTACCTCTCCTCCAAATGTTTGTACAAACAATCGCATAGTTACATCCCCTTCATCAATCTCATATAAATCATAAAAAATTGTCATTTTGTCTATGTGCTGCTGAGCGGGCAGACTTTGAGGAGTGCCATCAAATAAAGGAATCTTACTCTGATAGTCAGCGGGCATATCATGCAATTGCTGAGGTAAAGAAAGAGGTGCAAAGCGAGCAGCCATTGCTCTAGGTGGATTTACTCTAGGTGTTGTTGGCGGAGTGGATGTCGCTACTGTATGGGGAGTATGTGGAGGAGAAGCAATGTGGGATGAAGAAGGCGAATTAGCTGTAGATTCGGAGTAAGTAATTATAGGCTGCACGGGAATGGTAGGAATGAAAGGCGGTTCAGTAGGAATTCTAGAGGTAGATGCCATGACGGTGGATCCAATGTTTGCAGATACAGCTTCTAAGAACTCATCAAGATTGGCCGCTTGGATGCTGGTCTGAAGGTGCCTCAAGATAAAATTGTCAATTAATTTATTGTGCCTTTCAAATTCAAGAGCTGCAGCAAAGTCAGGGTTTGGAACAATAGAATCGAGAGCGTTTTCGGACTTGATTTTAAACAATGACAATTCAAACCTTGCGTCGAAAGGAAGTTCTTCAAGGTATTCAAAAATTGCGGGACATGAATGAGATTTAACCAAGGGAGTCGCCGATGTAATATCCTTTCCTTAATAATAAATAATAAAATACTATAACTAATAAAAAAATACAAAAATAATAATTAATAAGAATATATAAATAAATACTTAATAATAAAAATATAACTATAAAAATAATACAATAATAAGTAATAATAAATAATGAATAATAATAAATAAATCACTGATAATAAAAATAAATGATAATTAAAAATTATAAATAAAAAATAAAATAAATAACAAAAAAAAATAATAAATATTAATAACCATATTAAAGCTCTAAATAAGAATAAATAGAAATAAAAGAAGAAAATTATCAAAAAGAAGGAAATAAAACAAGAAAGCTAAAAATCAAAAGAAAAGTAAAGAAATAAAACAAAAAAAAGGTTGCATGCAGACACATGGAGTGTGTGCATGTGGTTCCCCTTCCAATGTTTTGCTATATTTAATAGATGGTGAGGAGGATGGGAGGTATTCCATCATTCCGAGATTCTATCTTTCATACTCTTGGGAGAATGGTATACTAAGACTTAGGAGCACTGGCAGTAGTCGTGTATTGAGGGCTCGGGGGTGGCCAGTTGTAGCAGAATCCTGCACAATTGAGCCTACGGTTGGGAGGAGAGTCGTCCCCAAAATATTGTGATCACTTGGCAGACTGCAAGTACAGGTAATAGAGGTAAGTTCATTTGTAAGTATTTGTTTTCCATTAAGACATTAATTTTAGTTTTACTTGGTGCTGTTACATATGGTATCAGAGCTGGTTTAACCCTTAGGGCCTATGGGCATCCGGAAATTTACTTTGTTGGAATTTTTAACTTGACTTGTTTTAAAGTTACAGGTTGATTACTTCCAGGAGGCAGCATAACTTTTTTTTCAAACCCTGACTATGCCGTAAATTTTCTTTATTCAATGCATACTTATTGCATAGTTATATTTTGATTTGTTTTGTTGATTATGTTTCTGCCTGTATTCACTTTGGATTTGGCATTAGATTCTTTTTTCTGCGATTTTAGGATAGATAGAAAAAAAAAATATTTATCATTGAATATTGGCTTTCAGTTATGCACTTCCACGCATGCCTCTCTGTAATCAACTTCGGAGTTTTTGTGTGTGTGTTCATATTCATTGATGTTGAAACCTTAAAAGACCCTGCAATTTTCGAGTCTCTGGTCCATTCCATGCCTTCTAGGGCAGATCATAGTCTATCATGAAGAAGCCTGGGTTTTCAATCCCCAGAGTGATGCCATTGAGCAAATGTTGAATCGGTGCATGTGGCCTTCAGCTTTAGATCTCCAGCATTCACAGTAGCTGTGACGAAGGCGTCTTGCACACCTGGTTCATATTTTCCCTTCACCGACGCCTTGGTCATACTGATTCTTCTCTGTTTACACGGAAGAAAGGGCTCTGAATTCTTCCTTCTACAAGCCTGCCTTCCTTCCTTAACCAGACGAGGATTTGGATTTAGGATTTATGTCATATAGGCAACAATCACTGCTTTGCTAAAGTTTTCAATGCCTTGTCTTGGAGTTGGTCTTCGAAAAGATATTTTGTCGGCCAAGATACTTTTGAATTTCTCAACATTGATGAGCCTTAAACACGAAGAAGCCATTGCTCAACCCTGGAGAGACTTTATGCTTGGGATAAGATGCTTTATGACGAAGTTAGGTTGTTTATGTTTAAACTTGAATTATTTTTCCTTGTTTTTCATATATTGAAAAATTTACTCGTACGTAGTGAATAGAATCATTTGTTTTGTTTATAGTGATATAGTGCAAATTCACTTCCAGTATATCTTTGTCGTGGACCAGCTGAATCCAGAGAAATTACATTATTCTCATGTAATATTTTGAGAATATTCAAAGCCTTCTGAAATCAGTGTGTTATATTGATATTTTGGGTTTCCAGATTCACTGTGTTTGAGAAATTCATGCCGACATTTCATACCTGTGATGCGGAGTCTATCTTGAGCATGGAAAGATCAAGTCAAGACTCAAAACCAACAAGAAGGATGCAAATCTTCATATTTCTTCATGTTTTGTTTAGTTAGGCTTAGCTTTGTCTGACCTGTTGTAACTGTTGTATTTTTCATCTATTGTTTTGATGGCTTCACAGAGCGGAAAATCTGCAAAGATAATCTAGCTTGATATCCAAAGAGAATAAGCTTGCAATCTATACATTATTTAACCTCATATCTACTAAATTGACCAGTTATGTGGCTAATGTTATACTAGTGTCGATTCGTAGTTTGCATTGGTCTAATTTGGACATTCCAGAATGCCATTGATATATTTTTTGTAGATTTGGCATTTATGTGTTGTATAGTAGTGGAAAATGTTCGCAAAAAATTTAATACCAATGTTTATTAATGATTTAATGAGCAGATAAAAAATCTAATACCAATGTTTATTAATGATTTAATGAACAGATAAATTTCAGAAGTTAGTCTTCGGTGATTTTTCAACCTTGTATGTAATTTCTGATGAGGTAGCTTGGTGGGCTTGATGTATGGTTTTAGTATGTTTGGAGATTGTTGAAAAGGTAACAACATTTTTTTTAGAATATGGATCAAATATCTGTAAGGAATCTTCCATTAAATCTAATAATTTCTTAGCCTGGACCAATTGGTATGTATCATAGTTAAATGGAATACTCTATACCTACCATTTTTTATTACTATTAACTCAAGGTTTAATTTTATTTGAATGCAGCTCAACCTTCTCATCTTTTAAAAGAAAAGGTCAACCCTCCATTTTCTGGACATGAAAGTGCCTTCTCTTCACTATACAAATAAAGCAATAAATGACCATTTTCTATAACATGAACATGATAGCCTTACCTTCTCTTAAGTTCATTTTACCTCATCCGATCTCAAGTCCTATCTGGCAACCACAGTTGTTATACCAACCCTTTTGATGGTTGACAAAACCCTTTTTTATTCCATGCTCTTTTGGTGTTGCACATGCTTTTTCCTTGGTTTTTCAACGGATAGAGTTTCAACTCTTTGAACGAGCCAGGCGTAGTTTTGAAGATTTTGGGATAGACCACCACAAATTCTAGATGATCTGTAGTTCCTTAGTCTAAGACTACTCAAGCTGTAGCCCTGCTGTTCAGGCTTGCGCTGTTTTCCCTGTTACATCTCATCTTGATTTTAAAACTGTAATTCATTAACATACCTAGCTATTGCTTGTCTATTTTCATGTAGGTTCATTGAGTCATTCTGAATTGTAGCTTTATAAATTATGCTGTATTCATGAACCAACAGCTCATCCTGAGCAAATCCTGTTGATAACACGTGTGGAAGATTTTTTTTTCACTAGTGTTTTGATTTTTTATCTACCTGTTCTGATTTTATATCTATCTGCAAACAATTTAACCATTCACGCGTAGCTTTCCATGGATTCAATTAATCAATAGATGAATATTTCTGCAGATAGATGAATCGTTTTACAGTTAGTTATTTCCATATAGGTTCTCCAAGCCTCAAGATCTTTTCACACCCCCACATCTATATTTTTATTCCGCTATTGCGCTCAGTGTTTGATAATCCATCTATATCAGTGGGGTCAGGCGTATAGGGTGCCTCAGGCATATAGACTGCAAAATATTTGTCTGTTAATTCTGCGGATCTAGTACCGCTTTTCTTTTTCAGATTTTTGGACACCAGAGGTACGGCTGATCGAACTCCCACAAAACAAAGGATTATTGATTCTTTTAGATTATCATTCTATGGTTGAATATGAGAATGACTGTAGCATTGCAAATAATGAAAATTTTCATTAGTGGCCGGCAAAGCTATATACGAAGCTATATAACAAGCCTAACAATGGAGTTGTCTATAAATTTGTAAGTGTATATCCCAAGATTGCAGGTGTCTGAATGTTTCAAATCACAATATGAGGTTGATCAGTATGGGCAGATTTCTCGAAAAGTTTACAATTTTCTATCTTACGCACACAATTTTATGCCTAATTGTATTGTAATTTAAAGATTTTGAAATGGTGTTGCCTTCGCGGGTGCGCTTGCAGGCAGACCATATAATTAATAAAATGATTATTTTTTTTGTGTTGGGGAGGAATAACCTTCCCCGTCATCCGATCCGGTTCTGGCTCGGTGGCAAGTTGTCTTTTCTTTATGGTGTGGAATATTTTTATGCTTGATTCATAAATTTTATGACATATATATCATATTAATATTACTTCACCATATATCATATTAATTTACTGAACTAAACATCAATACAACTTTTATACTGTCATAGAAAAATTAATCGTACTTCTTTCTTTCTAACACATGACATGAAAATAGTAACCAAATGTGATTAAAAGGAAAATGTCACTTTAGTTTTACTTTGCTTGGTCATGCGACTTTGTTCAAAGCATATAATAAATCATCCGATAGTAATAGTTTTTCTTCATAAAAAGGTTTACGTGGATTATCCAGAAAGCTCCACTATGTAATTATGTTGTCCAGTGATGAGGACTATTCATGACCAGTTTCTTCATGGGCCTTAACTGGTTAAAAGGCATCCACTTTGTAGATAATATACTTTCCATAGGATTGATTGTAATCTTGTAATAGGAAAAAGATTATTTAGTCACGAGACTCGAAGCACTTCTTCGACTTTTGGTGGATATTGAACCACATCTCCGTGATTGATAGAATCTTTCGTACTAAACTTGTTTTTATATATACTTCGAAATTTGTGATAAATTATGCTTTAAGTATTATACTTCAATTGAGTAACTAAATTTTTTATAGCTTTTGGCATAAAAGTAATGAATAAATCCACTTCAATTACAGGGTAGATCATGGCTCCTAAACATCGAAGACAAAACCAAAACAACCTTGGAGTAGAAACACCACCTCCCGCCACTTCAGAGATAGGAACCCCAGCTGCGCAAGCTATATTACATTCCCTTGGAGAAATGACCAATATCTTTAAGGATTGGGTCTCAAGCCAAGGACGAGATCAAGGAAATGTGCAAACGGAAGTGGAACAAAAACAGAGACAAGACCTAAATTCTCAACTCAATATCAAAGATGGACAAGCAACACTTGATATTATGAAAGAAGTTCAAAAATCCAAATTACCAGAGTTTACGGGTCTAGAAGGGGGTTCAAAAGTAGAAGCATGGGTAATGGTTGTCAAAAGAGCACTTAGTTTTAAGGCATACACGTCTACGAAAAAATCCTAGATATCAATGAGTCTACTAAAAGGAGATGCCTTATTATGGTGGGTAAATGAAGAAACGAAGATGCAAGTTACACCATTACAAGTTACTTGGGAAATGTTTAAAGAAGCCTTCTGAGCTAGGTACCTATCAGAGGAGTATAAACACCAACAAGTAGGAGCTTTCCATGAAGTACGACAAAATGGTAGATCTATCGAGGACTATGAAGCTGAATTTTATTCGTTGGTCCATCACGTGGACTATATGGCTGATGATAGACGTCAAGCTGAAAGATTATTACATGGACTCGACCCCTTAGTCTGAGCAGAAGTCGCCATGTGGAAACCCACCGCTATGGCAACAACCATCAGTTTGGCCAAACAAATCTTGAGGAAAATCAATATGAAGAAACAAACGGTAGTTGATGGAAATTCAGGAAAGGAGCATTCCACAATGAGGCTGAATAAACCAGGGGGGCAGCCATATAGATTCCAGGGAAGACAAAGCACTATTTCTCGGATTGCTAGCACCACTTCTCGACCACCTCCAAGAGGACGTAAGGGTCAACCCTACTTGATTAATGGGAGGAATAGAAGATTTGGTAACCAAGGACGAGTACAACATGAGAAGCAGGCACAAGTAGAATGTTAGCATTGTAAAGGTCCACATTATAGACAATACTGTCCAAGTATCAAGCAGGGATTAAACAACAGGAATACAAAGCAAAAGGAGGAAGACCACAAAACCCACATCGAATTCATGCAACTATAAACCATCGTCAGGCTGAGCACCAAGCCACTGTAGTAGAATCTGCAGGTATGATCAATAACATCCCTCTATCTGTGTTAATTGATCCAGGTGCTACTGATAGTTTTATTTCACCTTCAACAATACTTAGATGTGGATTGACAGCTCATGAGCAAAGTAACTTTAGAATGGTAGAAATGGCATTAGGCTCTCAGCAATCAGTAGGGTCAATGGTAAGAGATTGTAGTGTTAACATTGGGGGGTGTGATGCCAAGATGAATCTATATAGTACAACTCTCGGAACGTATGACTTAATCGTGGGAATGGATTGGCTTGAATCCCATCAAGCTATATTGGATTGTTATAATAAAACAGTCCTCATAAGAAATGACCAAGGAGAAACCAAGGTGATAAAAGGGATTAGATGTGATGTTACATTACACCTCATATCAGCCAAGAAAGTTAATAAGTGTATGAGGAAAGGGTGCAAGATTTATGTGGTGGAAATGGTTCCTACCAATGAGAAGTCCTCGGATAAATTGCACCCACTACTTTTCGAATTTGCTGATGTATTTCCTCCAGAGTTACCAGGTTTACCTCCAATTTGAGAAATTGATTTCTCCATAACCTTGAAACCAGAAGTGGAACCCATATCCAAAGCACCTTATCGAATGATTGTTCCAAAGCTTAATGAATTGAGTATATAGCTCAAAGAACTTCTTGAGCAAGGTTTTATAAGACCCAGTGTGTCACCTTGGGGTGCACCATTAGTTTTTGTAAAGAAGAAGGATGGAACTCTTAGGTTATGTATTGATTATCGAGATCTAAACAAGGCCACCATCCGAAACAGGTACCCCTGCCTCGAATCGATGACCTCTTTGACCAACTAAAAGGAGCTTCAATATTCTCCAAGATAGACTTACGGTCGGGTTATCATCATCTAAGAATCAAGGAGGAAGACACACGTAAAACGGCGTTCAGAACACGCTATGGACACAATGAGTTTATTGTTATGCCATTTGGTTTGAATAATGCCCCATTAGCCTTCATGAACTTGATGAATAGTTTCTTCCAAAAATATCTGGACCGCTTTGTCCAAGTGTTCTTGGATGACATCCTCATTTATTCCCGTAATGAGAAAGAGCATCTAGAACACTTGAGGTTCGTACTACAATGCCTTAGAGAAAATAAGCTCTATGGAAAACTTTCTAAATGTTCCTTCTTTGAGAAAGAAATTCAATATCTAGGCCATACCATTAGTGGGAAAGGCATTGCAGTGGATTACAGTAAGGTTGAAACTATAATGACTTGGCCCATTCCTCGAAATGTCAAAGAAGTACGCAGCTTTATGGGATTAGCAGGCTACTATAGAAGGTTTGTAGCAAGGTTCTCGCAAATATCTAATCCCATCACCCACCTACAAAAGAAATGGGTTAAGTTTGAATGGACAAATGAGTGTGAGAAAGCATTTACAGAACTAAAACATCGACTAACAACGGCCCCAATATTAAAAGTACCTGACATGGACAAGGACTTTCTTGTATGCACCGATGCATCAGAAGAAGGATTAGCTGCAGTCTTCATGCAAGATGAAGGAGTTATCGCTTATGCTTCTCGAAAACTTAAGAACCATGAAATCAATTACGCAACTCATGATCTGTAATTAGCAGCGGTTGTAATGGCCTTGAAATTGTGGAGACATTATCTAATGGGGCGTCAATTTGAGTTAAGAACAGATCATAAAAGTCTTGAGTATATCTTCACACAAAAGGACCTCAATGATCGACAACGACGCTGGAGTGAGCTATTTAGTGATTATGATTTCAAGATATCCTATATTAAGGGAAAAGAGAACAAAGTGGCAGATGCTTTAAGCAGGAGACCTAGACTTCATTCAATGACGGCATTAAAGATAGACTTGAGGAGCCGGATTCTAAATCATTTAGTAAGGGACCCACATTACCAGAAAATAAAATTTTCCTTGCAAGAAGAGGTACCTATGGCAACCAAGTGGGAGGAATACACCTTAGAAAATGATGGATTGCTACGATATAAGGATAGGATTTATGTCCCAAAAGATGATGATCTTCAGAATTTAATAATCAAGGAAGCCCATCAAGCTCCATACGATGCGCATCCAGGAGTCCAGAAAATGTATGCACACTTAAAACAACTATTTTTCGGGACAGGAATGAAAAAGGATATAACAATGTTTGTGGCTCGATGTTTAGAATGTCAATAGGTTAAAGCTGAACATCATCACCCGGCAGGATTTTTACAACCCCATGATATACCAGAAACTAAGTGGGAGATTGTTTTGATGGATTTTGTTGGAGGCTTACCTATGACATCCCAGAGACATGATTGTATTATGGTTGTGGTTGATAAATTAACTAGGAGTGCTCACTTCATTCCAGTCAAGACCACCTTTGAAGCATCAGCGATAGAGGGATGGTTGACGAATTGAGAACTAGGGAGCAATGCACCCCAACCTCATAAGTGAGTACAAAGTCAACAATGAACAAATGCTCATTGAAAAGATGTAGACTCTAAAGGAAAAGGAGGCACTTCAGGCACATAGTTCACGTAAGGAGTCAGTAGTAGTGGAGGCATGCAAAACAATGCCTGAGCTTCACATCCCGGAGGATGCATAACCAGAAGCCAAAATCAGAAAATTAGTCGCTGGTGTGCGTGAGGCTAAAGCAAAAGTTGGATGAGTCAATTTCGAGTTCAACATGAAGATTGCATAGCTATAGTTAAAGTTGTAGCCCACAACTCCGCCTGAGGTCAGGGATCAGTGCAAAAGGAAGGCATGGCTACCTTGAATGCCATAGTCACTGACTGTGCAACACTGATCGAACAAGTTATGGAGCTAGTGACCAATTTGCAAGCGGATCCGAACCTGCAGACATTGGACACAGAGGTAAGGGAGTAGCAGTGCCAATATGATGAGGTCAGGATGACTGCGTGCTCCTTAGCACCAGTACAACGCCTTGCCAAGTTACAGGAAGGAAAACAACTATTGGCAAAGGTAGAGGACACGTAGAAGAAGGAGGCCTTGCTAAAGGCTAGGTTGCAACCTTGGTTAGAGGAAGCTTATCAAGTCACGACTTCCATTCAGGATAAGCTTAAAGGACTGTAACGGACACATCAAATGATGAGGCTAGAAGTAGAAGGACCAGCCACAGAAAAATTGATCGAGGAAGTTCAATAGGCAGTGGTACAAAGTACTACTGAAGTTGCAATAATCTAGGTGGAGCTGGGGGGTCCCCTAGGTTAGTTTTGGGTTAAGATAACCCAAGTTTTGGTACAGTTTTGTAAATAATGTAAAGTCTTCACGACTTGTGGATGCAGAGCGTGTAGATGAATAGGAGTCAAAGGGGCTTAGCCCCTTGTTTAATGTAAAGTTTGAGTCAGTTTCTGAGATTCATCCATGGTCCATGGACCATGGCATCGTATGAAAAGGCCATAAATATTGAGGCTTGGCGAAGGGAGACTTAGACAGAGAAGATAAATATGGAGAAAAGATAGAGATTTGGGTTCATTACGAATCTAGCACGAGCTAAGGCAGGAAGACTCTGCTTCCTCCGCTTAGATAGGGAAAGAAAGGATCCACATGTGAGTGAGCGAAGGCCTAGGTAGAGTCCACAACTGAGTGTGTATACCCCTGCAGTTGTGTGTGCATGATAGTTTGAGTCTATAACCTTGAATTGAAGATCAATAAAGACAATTTTATGAATATTTCTAGAATATTCCTGTTTATCTCTATTAATGTTATATGCTACTGATGAATGATTTTTTTATGAGATATTGATTGAATGTTATGTGATTTTCTTGAATAAGTCTTAATAATGTACGCAATGCATGTTTAAATACTTTTGCGAAGACTTTGGTGATTTCTCTTATGTTTACTAATGACTTAAGTAAATATGCACGAACCCTAATTTATAATTGCTCTTTGATGCCTATAAGTAGGCAAATTGATTGTTAAAGGTTCACAAGCACTGATCGTAGACCTTCCCAGAGGTCTGAGGGTTGTTTTAACGCAGTTGTAGCAAAGTGCCTTGAGGGTTATCGATCTACGTGAAGGTAGATCTAAGGCATTGAAAGACATCACACTAGTATCTGGATGTAGAAACTTGGTTCTTGCATCCCCCCATACTGCTTCGGGTGAGACTGCAGCTTGCTCTACAAAGGTTGTTGCCGAAAGGGCCAGTAGTGTAGGGTTTTGTTGGTTGGCACAACTAACTCTGGACTTGGGTCAAGACCCCCTAAGCCAACATGTATATACTTATATTCTGGAGCTTAATGATTTCAGTAGGGGTGTCTTTGATTTCTTTCCTAGAAATTTTATAGTCTTTGTCATACCAAAGATTGGAAGTTCTATTATTATTCTTATACGAAGCCTTATTAGAGGACTTCCTAATGGTAATGGAAAGGGTAGTAGTAAAATAGTTGATGATTTATAAGAGGTAAATTTCTATTAATATTAATATTTTTTAACATTTAAGGAAAATGAACTCTTAACTAATTAAAAATAATTTCAATAGCATTTACAAAAAACTAATAACTTTTATTATACTTAAATCTTAATGTCATAAATATATTATTTTGAAATTTTATAAATGTTTTAAAAATTAAAAATAATTAAAAATAACAAACTCCCAACACTAAATGATGATTTGACACATGCACTGTCAACTGAAATTTAAAGATAGTGCACCCATCATCTATGTTAATACAAATCTCATCTATATTAATAGAAAGTAGTGACATTGATAACAACAATGAGATTCCTCATACAATGACCTTTAAAAGTCAGCACCTTCCATTATTTTTCACTATGGATTAACACCAAATTTCGCAAGTACAATACCCCACTACATGTAACGACTTTGCTATAGTTATACCACCTATGACATCAAATTAAACAAAGGAGGTGTTCGGGTTCAATAATACATGTGTCACAAACCCCTTGCTGGGGTAGTATCGATTCCATAACACCTTCCTTAGGGAGAGCTTCAATATTAACATCATCTTCACATATTATATAATATTTGTCATTAAAGTTTCAATAAAGATAAAATTCACTATTACAAAAATATATAAAACAATACATTTTTGATCTAATATAAAACAATACATTTTTTATCAAAATATTGGAATATACTGTAAATCAAATCATATTACAATTGAGTAATATTTTTCTTAACTGAAATATTATAATATATTGTCATTAAGATTACAATAAAGTGAAATTTGTCTTCAACTATATATCATGATTGCGAAAAAAGTTAATTTTGTTAATTAAAATATTAATTAAAATAAAGTAAAATCTAATCCACACCACTTCTTATAAAATGCAATATCTTACCACTATGCACACTTTATAAATCTTAATGAATAATTAATTGGTCATATTTCAATTTGATATTTATCTTTTAAACTTTTATAATTATTCATTATTAATTGAAATGGTTACAAGTTTTTGCATGAAGAATAAGGGTATGCTTCAATATTAATATCACCTTTTACATATTATATAATATTTTTTATTTTTTATTAAAGTTATAAAATACATTATTACAAAAATATATAACAATAAAATTTGAAATTAAAATATTGGAATATATCGTAAATCAAATCATATTAAATGGTATTTTTCCCAACTGAAATATTATAATATATTTTCACTAAAATTACAATAAAGTGAATATCATGATTGCAAAAAAAATTAATTTTGTTAATTAAAATATTATAGTTAATTTTGAATAACATTTAAATAGAATAAAATTTAACCTCCACCACTTCCATATAAAATGCAATATCTTACCACTATGCACACCTTATAAATCTTAATGAATAACCAATTCGTCATATTTCAATTTGATATTTATCTTTTAAACTTTTATAATTATTCGTTATTAATGGAAATGGTTACAAGTTTTTGCATGAATAATAAGGGTGCAATGTAAGGGTGCAATGTATGAACCTTTTGGATGAGCCATAGGTGCCAATGCACCCTCCACTTCCCAACTTTATTTTTTCAAGGATCCAATGGAGACTGGGTCATTAACATTTTATTAGGATTAGGATTTGTGTTAGTAGTTTGTGGGTGGTTGAATCAACTAAACTTTTTTTTATGCATCAGAATATATCTTTTAAATACTCTATTTTTTAGGGAAATTTCTGGAGAACATGAAGAACATTTCTAATGCCCCCAACTCCCCACCAATTGCTTAGGGAAATGTTTATCAACACTTCTTAAGTCATCAGGAACAAGATAACTTAGAAGTGATAAATTCAATGAATAAACATAGATACATATTCCAAATACAATTTTCTTTAAAATATGAAAACACATGGGAGGAAAATGAATCTTTGTGTTATAAACATATCGATGATGATTTATGTAAGTGAATTGCTTCCAAAAACACACCATAAAGGTTGAATTCAATAAACTCTTAAATTTTGTAAGAAAGGATGCTAATGGGATTAACGTTTCATCCAAAATTATCTATGCAACTATCTCTATTTTTCTCTAAGGTTATCTAGTGCATTTATGAATTTGTTCAAGTATTTAATAATTACCATCCATTACTTTTTGCATAAAAAACAGGTACTAAGGTACTAAGTAGCAACACTGCATAATACACTTGTTTAAATTACATTTTCAAATATAAAAGTCAATGTAGTGCTTTTAATTTTTTTCAAGACTTTTGAATTTAACTCAACATTTTGACAAATTCTAATTAAATTTTAGATAAAATTAACTAAATAATAATAATAAAATAAAAATGTCAAAAATATCACCTCTTATATAGATATAAATGGAGTCGTCTACGAAGGTGGAGGAATTGCTTGGATAGCCAAAAGTGGCCGGAATTTGGGCAAAAAAATTTCAAAAAATCTTTTAGAGTTAGTGTTTGAATCATGTTTCTAATGATGGAAATAAATACAAAACCATCAAAAACATTTAAGGCACCTAAAATTATGAAATTTGACAATTTTTATTTAAATTTACAAAAATCCCTTATAAATTTTTTCAAAATATAACCAAAATTTCTATAACTTTAAAGACAAAAAAAACATAATTCTTAGCCGAAAGAGATATAAATATGGTTGTAGTTTATCCAAATTACCCCTACGATCATAGTAGGGCTCACATTCAGTAAATTCATGCGACGATATCGCTGGCGTGCCCCCCAACATCACAATGAGGGGCCAACTTAATTTCCCTACTTTGCCAAGTAAAGCCGAAGCATTTATTTTTGGAGTTGTCTATAATGCGACTTTTTGGAGATTCCGGTGACGGAATCCGGCGAAAGAAATGATGTTAAATCTTTATTTTTAGCAGTTAAAATGGTTTTTTAACTGCATATTTGGATTCAGCGCCCTGAAAAACCCCTGGGAGCCTTTGATTGTGTAGAAACTAGCTATCAAACACGGGATTCCAATAAATTGCTGCCGGATTTTGACCGTAAAAATCCGCCGGAAAAGCTTTCAAAAAGTCGCGTTATAGACAACTGCTTTATTTTTGTGATCCTTCATTTTCTATGAGATCATAGGCCAACTTTTCAAACACTAGGGGATAAGATTCATGGAGAATCGTCCACGCCCCACCTACTCCGCGTCCGTGAGAATGATTGATTCCGTTGAAAGTAATGGCCACGTGTCCGGTTCGCTTTCCATTCTTCCACCAACACCGTAGAAGAATTTGTCATGATTATCCTGTTACATGCCAAGCAGGCAATCGAATTTTTAAGTTTCAACACAACGATCTTTACAAAATCAATAAAATTGTGAAGAGTCGATTTCTATAAGTTGACAACGAACAATCACATATCGTCGAATTGCATATATACATATATCTACTTTTAGTTTGGATGGCTTCAGATTGGACGTTAAACGAGCCAGTGGCCATGGTCCTTAATTACTCACCGGACCAACGCGATACCCATACTGACAGAGAAAGCTAAGTTGTCTTTTTATTCAAATTTGCACATGTACCAAGCCACTAGTACACAGATTAAGTTTCTATATAAAGAGTTGTATCGCCATTAATCTCAGCAGTTGCCGTGAAGCTTTGTCTTGCCATGGTCCTTAATTACTCACCGGCCCAACGCGATACCCATACTGACAGAGAAAGCTAAGTTGTTTTTTTATTCAAATTTGCACATGTACCAAGCCACTAGTGCACAGATTAAGTTTCTATATAAAGAGTTGTATCGCCATTACACTCAGCAGTTGCAGTGAAGCTTTGTCTTGCTACTCTACTTATCCTTGAATTGTTTCCCCTATCTCACATCTTTTTCGATATTTACTTTTATAAGATTGGCAATGGCGATCAACAGAGCTGTGTACTTGTGCTTTCTTATATGGCTTCTAGTGTTCACTCTATCGCTGCGAACTAGTGATGGGCATGGGTGGAATAAGTACCCATTTCGAAGGCCTAGTAGGAATCTGGTTTTCTATTTCCACGATGTAATCTATGATGGTACCAACGCCAAGAACGCAACATCTACGCTTGTGGGTGCTCCCCACGGGGCTAAACTCACACATCTCGCTGCAAAAGACAACCACTTTGGAGACCTGGCGGTGTTCGATGATCCAATCACTCTCGACAATAATTTTCACTCCCCCCTGTGGGAAGAGCTCAGGGATTCTATTTCTATGACATGAAGAATACCTTCAGTGCCTGGCTTGGATTCACTTTCGTGCTGAATTCAACAGACTACAAAGGCACCATCACATTCGCTGGAGCTGACCCAATACTTACTAAATACAGAGATATATCTGTTGTTGGAGGCACCGGAGATTTTTTAATGGCAAGAGGAATTGCCACCATCTCTACTGATGCTTATGAGGGAGATGTATACTTCCGTCTCCGGGTGAATATCACACTCTATGAGTGGTACTGATAGTATTTTCTACTGCTTTATTATATGAGTTGCGTCTATGTCTAGAGATCTCTCCTCCTGCCCGCACTTCATTTCTTATATCGATTTTAGTGTTTCACTCTATGAGTATCTGCTTGAACGTCCCAAATATTGTAGCCTCAAGGTGAAATAATCTCTAATAATGTTTCTGTTTAGCTTTAGAATAATGTATTTCACCCATATCCAATAAATTATGTTGTTTGGAGATTATATGCCACTTGTATTTTATTGGAATCAAGTCTTTTCAAAATTTGGCCGTCTAATAATATAGTTCTGCTGTTTAAAAGCTGTAGAACTGTTGCATTTTCATGCGTTAGATCTTGCACCTGGTTGATCTGGAAAAATCGTGGTAATCTATTCCGAAATAACTGAAATCCAAATATGTGATATGCAGATATAGCAGTTGGGTAACCATGTACTTGGTATATGTGTAATGAAGATAAACTTGTTCCAAATAAGAGTAAATGTAAGAATCCAGAACCAACTAGTCTTTAACTATTAAATGGTAGCAATAATCTTCAGAATTCAGAGGGAAAACCCTTTGTTGAGTGCCGAGAAGGCACCATGCCTCATCTGCAAGTTATTATATATATTAATAAATAATGGAAAAAAAAGTTAATCCATTGAAATGCCCAAATGAAAACGCGCTGTCATAATCTACAATCTTCCGCGCCCGAATACGTCTTGCATATGGCCAGATACACTCCACGCTTTCTGCTTATTTGACCTTAAACCGTCTTTTTAACATGAATATATATATATATATATATATATATATATAAACTGCTTTTATGTTAATATATTAACAATTTTAAGAGAGATATTTTCTTCAAATTGTTTTTAGAAGTTGAAGCGGGTAACCCCAAGGTTTGATTTCGGAAGAGATTATTCAGGTGCCAGCTTTTACCCTTTCAACCTTAAGGTGCTAAGCACATTTATGGGAATTGAATACTAATGAATGAAAAAAGAGACCATACTGTTCGTACTTAAACTAAATTGTAACCTTTATTTAACCAGTTTTCATTAAAATAAAAGTTTACGTATGCATGATTCCATATATATGTCTCATATTTTTTATTATCCAAATTCTTGGGAGATTTGGGAATCAAAAGATATGGTCACTTTTCCCGATTATATTTCTAAAATTGTATCTAGGATTTTTTACAAAATATAATATCTATTTAATTAGTGATTCTCTATCATATTACATGTTCAATCTTTCTCAATATTTCGAAATCAAAATCTAATAAGCTAAAAAAACAACATAATTGAGTTAATTGCTACATCATGTCCATGTTTGTCAATGAAACATTTATACTCCCTAATATTTGGAGAGATTCATTGAATTTTTTATTATTATTTTATCTCCCCCACATCTAGTTGCATCTTTCATTGGATAATGAATTTGCTACAGTATTATGTTCCCTAAAAAATGTGAAAATGTCGATCTCTGAAAATTATTGATCAACACTCTAATGTGTTGCATCTAGTTTATGTGCATGGGTAGATCAAATATTCATCTCTTCGTAACCCAATTGATAACCATTTTAGAATCTTCACAGACATCCAAGGACTCTAGCTAGCCATCTTGCATAGAATAAGAACCCGCAAAGAGCTATAGTCTCTACTCGACTATTAGATCCAACCCTATTGTTCCAACTAAAGAAATAATATATATGCCCCACTTCCACACACATTGTTGGATGTCGCCCCATCAAAAAAATTGAACATCCACAAGTTGGATATTCTCCTTGATATCGACTTTGTTTTAAGCCCAATTTCCTTAAAATAAGCAACTATCTTCAAACATGTGCTTCTAATGCCTATTGTGATACTTTCAAAAATGAGAACATTTTGGCATTGTCGGACTCTCCGTAGAATATTAAAAGGGAGTGCACGATATTGCTTATAGCTCAAGAACCACTGTTGTGGACATGCCCCAATTGAACTCTTATCCCAATCAACATAGCTATGAAGCATATTTAATACCTCAGACCAAATAGATACTGCAAAAGGATAGGATAGGAAAATGTTCACCACATCTTCGAGATTTGATTTGCATAAGGTGAACCTCCCCAAAGCTATGAAACCTCTTTTAATTAGATTATCCCATGTCAAGATTTTGTCCCTCCAAACGAGCCAGAAAAACCACTTTATCTTTAAAGGGATCTCCCACTTCCATTTTTTTTGAAACCATAAAGGATCCACCATAGAGCGTCGAATAGGAGATAAATAGTTGTATGTCTCTTTAACCAAGAACTCTCCATTGATGGATATGCCATCCCATGTAAGGATATCCACATTACCTGGCAAATCTAAACCTTCCAAGTATGAATGGAGAATATACTTCTCCCATTCTTCAGCTAGCATCTTGGATAAGCCAATCTCCCTTGCTTTAAGCCATAAATGTGATAGTGAAAAGGAATCATGAGCCACATGAATCTGGTTTAGAAAATAAAGACCTCTTTTATGAATATACCTGAGGAGTGGGAAAGATAATGTATGATCACCACTAAGTTCTTTAAAGGGATCCAATATGACCTCCACCAAAGAACTAGAGACAACCTCCCATCATAGGTTCTATATAAACCAATGTTTAATCTTCATCATGTTCTTCCAGATATATGAAGCTGAAATTTTAAGCTATGATCCTTCTTTTATCCATCTCACAAAATGTTTATTTCTTAGGTATTTCTCTTTAATGATTAGCTGCCAAATACCTTTTCCATACAAATCCCACCATAAATTCTTGGCCAGCAAAGCCCATCCAAATGATTCAGTATCTTTAACACCCCATCCTCCATCTTCCAAATGTCGAGATATCTCTTTAAGACGAACAAGGTGGATTTTCTTAACATCCCCTGTCCCTTCCCATAGGAATTTAGCGATAATGGAATTTATTCATTTAATGAGTCCTTTTGGAAACATAAAGACGTGCATCCAATATACTCAGATTCTTTGCAAAATCGACTTAATCAAAACTAGTCAGCCATTTATGTGACCAAAGTGAGAACCTCTTATCAAATTTTCCTATCAACCATTCCCAATCCTTAACCTCATTTTTTTTAGGTTTTAATACAAACCTAAGATACCTGAATCCATAGTTCATTGAAATAGTCTCAACGTAAAAAAAAATGAAATTTATGATGTTGTTACCTCATCTGGGGATGCTTCAATAAGAGCTGATCTGGTTTTGTTCATATAGAGGTCTTATGCATCTCCAAATGAGGAAAGAATATGATGACAGACACTCCATTCAAGAACATATATATCCCCTAATAAAAAGAAATCATCCACAAACATGAGGCGTGAAATTGTTATTTTTTTAGTGATCCCGTATCCAAAAATAATACCCATAGAGCGAGCCTCTGAGATCCTCCTACTCAGACCATCGATGACCAACAAGAATAAGAGAGGGGAAAGACAAAAACCTTGTCTTAAGCGTCTCGATTCTTTAAAGAGACAAGTAGGTGCCCCATTAACTAAGACAACATAATTTCGATATGTGATACATGTCATTTTCCACTCCACTACACACACCGAGATACCTGTCCTATGAAGGATCAATCTGAAAAACTCTCAATCAATAGAATCATATGATTTAATTAAATCAATTCACATTAGACACACATCCACATTACGTACGTTGATAGAGTGAAGGCATTCTTGAGTAATAGCGACCACATCCTTTATCTACCTATTGGCAAAGAACCCAATGCTATAGAGTAATGAATTTTGACAATGATTCTTTAATTAGGGAGGCACTAGTCTTAGAAATCATTGTGTATGTAGTGTTACATAAAGAAATGGTTCTATAAACTTCAAAATTGAATGGTATTGTCAATTTTGGTATAAGAGCTATGAATGTAGCATTGAGAGAACCAATGATTGAACATAAAGACCACGAATCCTTAGCTATATCAAGAAGATCATGAACCATGATATCTAGAAAGTGAAGGAATAATTTGACTATCCATCGATCTGGACCTAGGATCCTATCCCTCACCAATGATTTCAAAACCTCTATGATTTCTTCCTTTGTGATAAACCTCCCAATATAGTCAGTTTCTTCAACATTAAATATTTGTGGATAGAGATGAATGTAATCTAGTTGGTTTTCTATATTGACACTTTCTTTTGATCTATATTAATGGCCAAAATATCGCACAAGTTCCTGTTGTAAATCATTTTGCAAAGTATTAAACCTTCCATCACCATCTAAAAGGCCCCATATGGAATTTTCTTCCCTCATTTTCAAAGCATGATAATGAAAAAAAATAGTATTTTTGTATCCTTCACCAACCCATATAGCATGAACTTTAAATTGCCATTACTTCTCTTGATACCTTAAAATTTGTCATTTGTGCCCCTCAAGAAACATCATCTTTTGTTTAGTGCATTCAAGGAATATTATGGATCTGACATATCATATAATGCCTTTAATTTAATGTCTATCGAGATTAGTTCTTGTAAATTATCCTTCTTTTTTCCTGTTAGGCATACTAATACGACTCACATACAAGATGGATCTTCATATATCTCAAACGAAATCTAGTAACAAACAACTACTACCTTTCCTTAGCTTGTGATTGATTGAAAAAAGTAATATGTCAGGGATCACTTACCGATTTAATGAAGTGCATGTTGAAGTCCTTCAATTCCTTACACAGTTAGCTTCTCCTTTATGCTTTAGAGAATGTTCCAGTGCTTTCCAAAACTTCTTCATGATGTTTCAAAGGAGATCTCTATAGACATAAACACACAAAGGATCAAAGCATCTAGTATATAGAATGAAAGATAAATGAAATTCTTAACTCACCATACATCATAATTTGAATCAATAACCAATCACAATGTGAGTGATCAAGGAATCTCACAAATGATATCATAATAGACATGATTAGCAAAGAATAGTTGTTTTTTATTGAATAAAAAGGAGAACAAAGTTGCAACCTCATTTCCTTGATGTTACAAACCTCTTGCAATGATCTCCAACCTTCTCCTTGGATGAAAAGCCTTCTATCCCTATTTCTCCAGCATAAGCCTACCTTCAATAGTCCTTCCCAATCCTCTAGATTGTGTTTGATTTATAAGCTAAGAGCAAGAGGTTTGGGCTGCTCTTCCTAAGGGATGAGATCCACAAATGGTGGGATAGGGGATCCATTAAGAGAGGGAAGTAGCTCCATTATGGGAGGGATTAGGATTTAGTAAGCATCAATTCAAAGATTTTAGTTTGGAAAGATTCGATTAACAAAGCTTCTAGACTTTACTTTTTATTTTTACTTGCATTGAGTCATGTGCGCAGGCTACAATGTAAACTAAAGCGCACTTTTGTGTAGACTCTAATGGTATTTTCTACATATGCGCGAAAACTGACTACAAAACTACACAAGAAATCAAAAATAGGTTTTTGGGCCTTCAAATCAAGGAATTTCATTCTCTTTGGGATTGTTTATATTCTAGCCTTGCAGGGGGTGTTGTGTAACACTTTGATGGATAGCAAATGATCTAGACTGGTGGTCATCTGCCTGATGTGACAAAATGATGTGTAACATATTGCCCTCTAAAGTGCAAATTCATAAAAGATGTTTGATGATTGAAGTGCTTTACCATGCCAAGGTTCAGGTTAGAGATAGTAGTTGGAGACTAGAAACAACCAATCAAATGTTACATGCAGTATATAATCATCACGAAGGTAGGAATTCCCATACTCAAAAAATAAATATCTCAAAGAACCAGTATGGAAATACATTTGAAGATCCATGTCAATAAATGACATGGTATGGATGCAACCATCCATGGATCTACATTTACAATCATGATCTTGGATGGAGATCAAGGCCCTAGATCTAGTTTCATCCATCTCTCAATCCATAGTACAAATCTAACCATGTCAGTGAATGTCTCAAAGTCAAACATGGTAGAAACCACTTGATTACCAGTCAATGATGTGAACCGTTAACAAGCATGAGAGAAACTGCCAATAATGATAACGGTTCTCAAGGTACTTCCAGTACAATCTATAAAGTGTGAATAGATGTGATGAAGTCAAACACATATAGAATCATTCAAACAAAGGTAAATGATGTGGACCTTTTGTCGAAGGTGAGAAACCTGCCATTAAGGCATTTAGGCCCCAAGGTACTGAAGAAGGTTTCTAGATCAACTTCCTAGATAGTGAGCTGAAGTCGATAGGAAGTGACCTGTCACAGGAGGGTCTACAACACGAAAATCATGTCAAGATTTGAAGAACAATAGTTTGGAGTAATATAGGACTGACTTAGGGATGTCCAACATGATTGAATAATGTGCATTACGAGGTAATTTTAACAGAGGTTGGACTTCTCTTGAAAATATTGGTGACACTAAATTTTGACTTGGCAACGTTTGACTCAAAAATAATATCCAAAACTAACTGAATACTTTCAATAACGTATGGTTAACTGAGAGACAAATGGATTTCTCAACCCGAACAAAAAAGTGATGGAGTGTCATGTTCAAGAGCAACATATTGTCTTTTACAATATAAACAATCATTTATTCCCAATTTTCCTCCACGATTATTGCAAAGTACCTCTTTATTTTTTGCGAGCCTAAGAAGGATAACATATGCTTGTCCTTTAATATCATCCTTCGGATGAGTTCTTCGGAGAAGTTTTAACGAACCTTAGGAAGGAGGGGTTCAGTATCTTTATGATTAATGAGTCTTAAATTGTTTAAGTTTTACATGTCCAGTGAAGGGGTAACTCGATGTATTTTTCATGTTTCAAGAGTTTGAAAAGACACAAAAATAAAACTTGTTAAATTCTTTCAACGCAAATTTTAACGAGCCCGAAGAAAATAAATCTCGGTGTTTTTTATTTTTAGGGAGTCAGGAGAAAAAAATAAGTAAACTCCATAGTGTCGTTTTTCATAAATTTATCCTCTCAAGCCTAGAAAAGGGTAAAATAATGCAAGAGAGAACTCTATTGACCATGATTAGTCAACGTATACATTCTTCATAAATAGTGTAGTTCAGTACATAAAAGGGGTAAACTTATACTGAAAATGTTTACTTACTTTTACGAGTTTGAATAGTCAAGTAAACGACAATTGTTTCACGTTTAGGGAGTGTGAAAAGGGCTTAAAGAGAACTCCCAGGTTTCACTTTTTTGTAAATTTTTAATGAGTTCGAAAAAGTGATAAAAATGTGCTCATCACCAAAATGATTCATTTTTGTATATAACTTTTGTTCTACACATTTAAACTCAAAAACTATTGTAACTGCTAAAAATATAGTAAAAATGTTAAAAATTTTGGATTTGAAAGGCTATTAGGAAAAAAATAATATTTTAATGGGCTAAAAAACTTATAAAAATCCAAAAAGTAAGAAATACTTTTACCATTTGGGTTTTTTACCATTTGAGAGTGAATGAGTGCATTTTTCACCAAAACTTTAGAGGTGAAATTTGGCCAAACCGGTGGACCAAATCACAAGACGCTTTCTCCAGTTAAAATATCTCTTTGGTATCTTCAATATCATTGCTTTTATTTTTATTTTCATTGTGTATTTAGTTTTTTTCGGGGGATTTTATTAATTTGAAAATTGCCCTCGGTGTCCGCAGTCTCTCCTCATCAGGTCTTTGCACAGTGAACTAATTTTTTACGTGTAACAATGATATTTGTGTGGTTTCTAAAGCTAGAATCATGAAAACCCACATTGATCTCAAAAGGCATTCGCACACAGTGACGAGGGCTTTGAAAAAATTAAATATAATGCCTAAATGTTTTGCAAAAAATCATTCCAATGTTTTCTAATGATCTTCCATGTTTATTTACAAGGTTTTGATCTACAAAAATGGAATGTAGAGAACGAGAAAATGAAGAACATGATAACATCTTTGAATCATCTAGAAACACTATAGTCTTTGATAGACTGTGGCCTATACAATTGTTTCATAATCCCAGGCATGAAGGCCCAACTATATTTGCTGAAAAGGATGGTGAGAAAATGGAATGTGAAAGAAGAGTGCTTCCTGATTGGGGATCAGAGACTCACAATAAATGTTGATGACATCTATTCATTGTCTAGGATCTCATGCCATGGAATTGGAATATCTTTTTATGGGCATGGACAATGTGGGGAAACAATTCCCACTTACCTACTGCAACATTGTTCTCCAGGGTCCGAACTCAAATACAAACGAATTGATATCAAAACCATTGAATTAATTCATTTAGGACTATCACCTTTACTATTGCATTATTATGTGGGAGTGCATCACTTCATTTACTCACCAAGGCTCGAATGTAGATTTCTGTAGAGTGATCGCAACCTATGATATTCAATTGGTGTGAAAGGGTAGTTTCCAACCTCAAAGGGAAATTAACTAGAGTGAACATTTGCAAAATTAAAATTTTTGGGTATGGTTCCATTGTGATCTCGTTCGCTCTAGAGAGGACCCCCCTTCTTGCTCCACAGGTAGCCATAGATCTAGGAATACCGAGAGATCCTCGTATGTTGAAGTGGGTTACATTGATGGCATGCCACAGAGCTGTTGATGGCCCAACTGTTTGATATACTCTTGATTTCTTTGGATGGTTGGAACATCATATCATTATGATCAATTACTTTCCATATTAAATCATGGATTACAAGGGTGATCTAGATATCCTACTTCTGGCTAGAATGTAGTGGGGTGACGTAGGTAAAAAAATTCACATTTTGGTTGTTTCTTATTTTTTATTTTTTTTGCACTTCTCCACCCAAAATGAACTATCCAAAATTATCATGCAGAAGAGTGCCCAGTGAGACCAACATGAATGTGCTGATTTGAGAGACGTAATGAGTAGCTAACAACTCCCACAGTAGAAAACCCTGATGTAGAAGAGGGTTTGACTGGGTTGTAGAACAACCTAGAGAGATTTCCCTAGATATACCATATGTTGGGATTGATGATTTTCCTCTTCATTACCAAAGGCATATTATGGGGGTTCCTAGACTGATTAGTCGCTTGCTACAATGACTAGCGCACGTTATTGTCTGCTATCATGATCATCATGCGTAGCTGATAGTCATAGAGTTAGATTTTGTCTTTTGATGATGTATTGGCATGTTCGGATAATAAAGGGCATAGGGCCTCATGTATTAAATGACATTTTGTAAAGCCACACTTTTTACAGACATTTTAACTAATGAATAATACTATTTTTATCTTAGTTTATCTTATACAATATATGGATGAATATTGTTTTTGTTTTCTTATAGATATTAAAAATTCTGATTTAATGCATAATTAGCCAATGCATCAGTTAATGTGTTTAAATGTCTTGGAATGCATTGATATTTTATGTAATCAAACTCTCCTTCGTAGAGATGAACCTAAAGATTCTTAACATTGCAGAAATTCTTACGAAATGGACACCATTTAAATGTAATACTATGAGTTGAGAATCTAACCTAATGATTAATCAATGAATACACAATGAAATGGCTTCAGATAATAGCTCAATAAATGCACTATATTCTGTGATGTTATTCGTTGTTCGACTAAGGAATATTCCATGAATAAAAACTAACTTATCAGTGGGTGAATAAATGACCCAAGTCGTGGAAGAAATAGTCTCAGTACTACCACTAGCTCCATCGGTAAAGCCAATGGAATTTTGTGGGAGAGTCGACATCTGCAAATCAATTATAACACAAGATAAGGAGGAGAAGTACCAAAACATTGTGAAATGATGCTAAAATTTCCACACAAAAAATATGATACAACAAGATACAAATTCTTCATGGAGTGAATTAAGCATAATATTTCTTTAGGTAAAGACCATTTCTGGGATTTCCTAAAGAAATGTTGTCATAATCAACTAGCTCATAAGCCCCTTTTTCTAATAGACATTTTACAATATAAGGACCATGTCACATGGGCTCAAATTTACGAGCACCTAATTTATCGTGTGCTTGATCATAAACCAAGAGAAAATCTCATTCAAAAATTTGATGCGTCTATAACATAATGGTCATTATATTATAAAAGTACCATGACGACATTGTTTTGCATGTCTGGTGCCTTCTCAGAAAACAACAACATTAGTGCATTTATCTCTTCAAGCACTGGTCTTGTTTGAGATTAACGCCGCAGTGCATTGTAAGTCTTAACTCACCAATTCCTTCAAATAAATAACTCCCCAATCTTAAAAAAATATTATTTCCATCCCAGTGCATTATGAAAACCAACAACATTGGTCATTTTGTATAACTAACACACCAAGGTGTTTGTACAAGTGATACACATCGATGGTGCAAGTTTAAAAGAAAGTACTAGCATAACAATTATTTTTTGTGTGCTTTGGTGTCGTTCCTTACAAGAACACCTCGAGGATTTTTTATATATTAGCACCGGTGTGGTATATATTACGCAACAATATTCTTTGCATTCAACGCATCAGTACTTTTAGTTATGTATGTCGCCTGGTTCTTTTATATATGTAGTGCACCAATGTTTCTTGCTCCATTAATTGCACCTAAAAAAAAAAAAAATACAAACATTTTCTAGAACATTTGACTGCCCAAATTTTTTTAGTTGTGATGAAGTTTTATTAAAACCTTCGCTAAAACATTTGCTATCATACAAATGTTTTAGCGGATGTTTTTTTGACAAATTTTTCCAATTTGATAACATTAAAAACCTACGTTATAACCTTCTCTAGAAAGTATTTTCCTTGTAGTGAATAAATCCCATGTAGTAGATGTATAATGAAATCCATAATTGTAAGAAAGATTACTAGAAGGTTCCACCTACTTGAAAGTTACGAGGAGTTTAAGTAGAAACAAGTTAATGAGATGTCTTGTGAAGCATATTGTAATTAGAGCTCTACTTAGTTAGAGGCTCTCCCTAGTAGAGGAAAGTGCATTACTTTCATCAATCAAAGTATTCTTATTTGTAGTGTTCTGTTTCTTCTACAATTTCCTATTTCCATTATAACCTATCATTTATGCTCTCGATTCCTATGTTATATTATTTTTACTTTGAATCTTCTCATTTTCCAATATGGAATATTATAATATTGGAGACCAAAGTCTAAAAATATGGGTAGGTATGACCCAAAATTGACCTACATAGTTATATATGAATTTACTGATTAGAGAAGATATAATTTGGAACCTACATTGTTCATTTTGGGGCACAACTTGAAAATTACACAAAGAGGTTAGTCTTAAAAAAAACTTTTAATTTAGTGTTGGACACCTAATTTATTAGGGTTACGGTGCGTTATGTGGATCGTTACTGGAGGTCGAAGAAAACTTGGAATTTAAATCCAACAGTGATGATGTTGTATTTATATGTCTAGCGCCTTTAATGAAGTTGGATTTATTACCCATTCCTTCATTCTATCTGTGTGCGTTCCAACAATGGTATCATAGCAGTAGTATATATGCCTTGTTAAATAATTTAAGCCACTAGTTGTGTTCCCTTCCTGAGGGATCCTTTCTCAAACTTTGGACTAGAAATTAACGTTCGAGGGTTTTTTTCCAATAAAATGGATGTTGATCTAACTTAGCTATTAATAACTCCTCATTCATTGAAATAGGGCATTCGTAAACCTCAAACTTGTTAGCACCACCATACAAATTTTACATCAAAATTTACACCCGAATGTGATGTGAGCTTTGTTCCCTAACATTATGAGCATAGTTTTTGGATGTTCGAGTTTAAGGAGAGCATGACCATCTCATCGTTGATTACCCATTGGAATAATTTAAAAATTGGAAAGTTTTAATATGGT
>APFE031330764.1:1946-29288 GCA_000404065.3 Pinus taeda | reverse complement strand
TCTAAATAAGAATAAATAGAAATAAAACAAAGAAAACAATAAAAAAATCAGTAAAGCTATCAAAAAGAAGAAAATAAATCAAGAAAGCTAAAAATCAAAAAAAAAGTAAAGAAATAAAACAAGAAAGCTAAAAAATCAAAGTCGCATGTAGACACATGGAGTGTGTGCATGTGGTTCCCATCCAATGTTTGTTCTATTTAATAGATGGTGAGGAAGATGAGAGGCATTCCTACATTCCATCATTCTGAGATTTGATCTTTCATTCTCTTGGGAGAATGGTGTTCTAAGACTTAGGAGTCACTGGCAGTAGTACGTTGATTGAGAGCTCGGGGGTGGCCAGTTGTAGAAAATTCTTGCGCAATTGAGCCTACGGTTGGGTGGAGAGTCGTCCCCAAAACCTTGTTGTCATCTAGCAAACGTTGATCACAGGTAACATAGGTATGTACTTATTTGTTGATTCTGATTTTCATTATATTTACTTTGGATTGTTACATATGGTATCAAAGCAAGTTCAACCCTTAGGACCTATGGGCATTTGACAAAAAATAAATAAATAAATAAATAAATAAAAATTATTTTGTCGAAATATTTAACTTGACTTGTTTTCTTTAAAGATCACAGGGTGCTTATTGATGACGCTATCATCCATGTCGTTCCTCCAAATACATGACAACACGAATTCTAGGGTTCTAACTTTTAAGTTTTAATATATTTTGCCGATCAGGATTTATTCTTGTGACTGGTTGTGGGTATTTACATTAGTATTAATATTTCGAGTAAACTGTAATTGGTACTACGGTAACCCTAACATTATTTGTGAAAGTGGGTTAGTAAGTCAATTCTGGGCTCGATTTATAGATCTCAATTCATAGCGGAAAGGCAGTTATAGATCTTATATCATAGCTCACTTTGTGATTCATATTGTGGCTCGTTAACCTGTTTGATTGACTCGCACTCTGTTGAATGCTTTCTCATGACAAGAAATCCGCATTACAATGAAACTCAGATAGATTCATTTATTAGATAGATTTTTTATTCCTATTAGTAGACACCAAAGATGGATGCCCACTATCGTTTGGCTGGAATCGAATGAAGTCTCCCTGTGGTGAGCAGAGTTATTTGTTTTGTGGAGGCTTTCCAAGATTTGCTTTTTATACTTAATTGTGCTTTTATTTCGGAAGTTAGAGGCATAGAAGCTAAATGATTTCTCACAATTGTCATATTGTTTATGCATTAAACCTCCTTCGATTGGTTTAAGCACTGGCTGTAAATGGGAACGGTTCGGTTTAATGGGTTGATTATCTCAGGTGTATTTCAACGGCTAGCTCCAAATGGGAACTACTTGTTTTAATGGGTTAGTTGAATATATTGGGGTTTGTGATTTAATCTATGTTGGGTAGGTTATTAGAATGGTTTAAATAACCTTCCTCTGCATTTGCTGATTGTCGCTGCTTATACTCAACATTCAATGGTTATGGTCAGCTGTTTGATGTGGAGTAGTCTTTTGATGATGGTAGAGCTCCAAGAATTCGTGTGTCGAAAATGGTTGGCGATATTTCTCTTTTGAAAGGATATACACAGATTACATGATTGATTTTAGTTAATTCGAATCTACATTTTCTGGATTGGTAAGCCAAATACATACCTAATTGCTTTTATGGTTATTTGGATATACAATTTCTGGAGTAGTAACCCCAAATATAACATTAAGTTTATTAGTAGATCCTGGTTTTTCAATTTCTGCAAACCTTTGGGCGGTTGTGAGGTTATCTCTGTTTTCATGATTAAGCGTTACTGCTGTCTAGAGATACTTGTATGGTGTGATGTTGATAATGATTACAGATATAAAGTAAATCCGTTTTGGTAAAAGCATCAGTTGTTGGGATTAGATTCATCGTTGAGTCTATCCAATACTGGCCACATATAACATAAAATCAGGTGCTTTCTAGCTCTCCACAGGATGTAGGCCACGGTTGGATGCCCAAAGCTTTGGACTCTTTTTTTTTTTTCTTTCTAAATTACATACGTGTCAAGTTGCTTTCATCAACTATGATTTGGATGTAAGTGGAACAGAATGTATGTTCATTATTCTTCTTTGCTTAGAAGGTAAATGCTTATGTAGCTAAATGTTTATAACTTACATTTCTTTAATTCCAACATGTAAATTACTGTAACAATCATCGAGAGCATTGTTTATACACAGACACTGTCCTAGATTGTTTCTTATCAAATTTCCATGTTTTTAATTAGAGGATATAGATCTGAATCGCGTTTTTTACAATAGTAGATGAGCTAGCGTGACATTTTTCCAACAACATCAAGCGTAGTAGCTTAGGTAAATTTGTTTAAGAATGTTAACGCTGTAGGTTTGTGTTCATTGATTAATAATAGCCGTTGACTTCTGTTCACATATTGGTTACTTCTTTGGTAATAAGAAGCTCACACCAGATCTTGGCTCTTCTAGCATGGTTGGAAGTGGAAGAGGAAGCAAAGCCTTGTAGTTTGATATACATTTTTGTTACTCTGCATTGAGATTCATTCTTTCTTTTGCCACAAAAGCTTTATAGCTGTTTCAGTTGCAAACATTAGGAATCCCCACCTAATGGGCTTGATTTTGTTACTACTATGTTTTGGGTAATCTTATCATCTTTGTTTCTGGAGACACACCACATCGGGGCAGTATGATGAGTGTACTGTTACACTTCAGCCGAAAAGTTACCTGGGTCTTTCACCCAATCCTTCCTTCGCTGCTTGTTCTTGATAGCTGCCAGAACAAATTGTAATGAGTATAAACTGTTGTAGAAACAATTACCTATTTTGGATGAGGAAATAGTACAATTGAGTGTGTAAATGGTACTATCTCTCAACAAACTTTTCTAACAACAATGTGAGGTTGATCAGTTAATCTTATAGTATGTACAGATTTCTCAAACATTATTGTCGAAAGGAACAATCGAAATTGCAGGAACATGCATAGCCATGGCCACAAGCTTACAATCTTCTATCTTAGGCAGGAAATTTTATGGCTAATTGTATTGTAATTTAAGGGATTTGAAATGGTGTTGCCTTCGCGGGTGCGCTTGCAGGTAGACCATATAATTAATAAAATGATTATTTTTGTGTTGGAGAGGAATAACCTTCCCAGTCATCCGATCCGGTTCTGGGTCGGGTGGCAGTGTCTCTTCTTTATGGCGTGGAATATTTCTTTGATTGTGTTATTTCTTAAAATTTCTTAGAGTAATCATTTAATAGCCATAAGAATCTCAAGATACATTCACTAAATTTGTTCTAACGATTTATTTTGTTAAAAGCAGTCCATTTAATTATTCTAACATAAGTTATGATTGCTTAAACAGATACTCAAAATATTTCACTCTACAGCACATAATTTCAATTTATCCTAGCACATAAGGTCATAAATCTGTAGACTTAATATTGGCTTGACATATAATTTCAAAAGTCATGGTGAATTTTCTTTCAGAATTCAAGTACCTTCTTAAAACAATACTGCCACTAATATTCTTAAGCTTTACTCATTGGAATTTTGATTTTATGTTGAGACAATTCTATAAGTTTTAATACTACAAAATTAGTGATTAATGATAATTTGCATGATCAATTTCAAATTTGGCAATGGTCTGATTGCATACCGTAGGGGAAAAATATACAAAACAGTAGATTGAAATGAATCTTCAAAACTTTGTGAATAAATTGGGCATGGTTAATACATATCTGGTTAAAATTCACTGCATAATTATCACAACATTTTTGGCTCTTATTTTATGCTTCTTCAGTGATGAATCTTGATATTGAGTGACTGATTACAGTGTTTGGCTATCATTGCATGCATATGCGGGTGACTTGATTTCATGGTTAGAAATCTGATATTTTTAGATGTTATAGGTCTGATCTTGACATTACCGTGATATATTACCTTTGCATTTGGCACTAAGCTAGAATCTAGATCATTAGTACTCCTTATCTTGCATTCAGTGATCATTTGAAAAGTGAATTAGTGTATTGATTGGATCATCTAGTGACTCACATCACATTGCAATTTTTCTTTAATTAGCTATCCAATTTGGCATCTAAGGACTGATATATTCTTGGCAATAAGCTACAACAATCGGATTCTTGACAGCGGAATAATGTCGGTATAACTTAAAGTTGGGTGCATTCATTAGTTCCTCATTGGTTTTCTCATGCATCATTATAGACAACAGATTCTTTGGTTCTCTGTTCGCATTAGAATCTCATTGCATGGTAAAACCCCTATCTCATTTTCTTGAGTTGATTATGCTTGCATCCTCTTATCATTTTCTAAACATAAAAAATTCTATAATCAACTACAATGGTTCTCTCCATTACAAACATATAACAAGCGAAATTCTAAATGACTCACCTAATTAAAAGTATGGTTTTGTTATGAATCATTGATTCATTGGAAAAATATATAATGTTGTAATCTTGGATGGTGATAATCTACCCATAATTGACGATGTATAATTCTCTGAAAGATTGCACTATTGATATGGTATACTGGCATGTTTTTGTAACAAATCTTTAATGCTGGTGTAACTACTCACTGCTAGTTCATTTTAAAGCACAATTTTTGAAGTATTTGGATAATTGAAGTTGAAATTTGTCACCAATTGAAGTGCTCTAAAATAAGTGAAATCTCTTCCAATTTACAATGGATAAACTCTGATATCTTAGTACCTTTAGATGATCATTGTTCACAAGCAATCTATTCATTATTTTACTGTTCAATTTGATCTAAAAGCATAGAGATAACATTCCTTGAATGTTGATCATACTATTCACCAATTGGGTTGGATTTCTGTTCTCATTTCCTTTAGCGATAGCAGTTGCTTAGCATTTCTCTGGTATATTATTGCAAGAACACGACTCTCTCAATATGATCTTCTAATAAATTTAATCTTGCACTGCCATTGCCATTTAGATTACATGTATCTGCTCATTTACTACTATATTCTCAATGGAAAATCGTACAAACTTGGGTTTCAGTTTAGATGTTGAGTATAATGTTACATGAGGTTTCATGATTCATGTTTAATTGCATATAGTTGATAAATATGTCTAAAGAGAAATGGAAAGGAGAAACTTGCTAATGATAGTTCATGTGATTATGCCCAACTTGGATAAGATGTTTAAGGCGGTAGAGAAGAAGTATCACAGCAGGGGTAAGAAATCAATAAGAAGAAACAACCTATTTTAGAACATAATGGAAGAGTTTGGTATAATCATGACTTGGGTATTCTAAAGGTATCACTATGAGGTCTATCTAAGGATGATGCACATAAAGAAGAAAATATTGGCAATCAACTAATGAACTTGAAAAATCAAGGTAATAATGAAGGTTATTTTAAGGAACCTGTAAGGTATGATAAATAGAATAATTGGAGAAGATAAGTTGTATGCATAACAACATTTATAACAATGGGAGAGCCACATTGTAAAGTTTTTCATAAGTAACTAACTATATGAATGAATTATGGATTACAAGACGTATGATCAGGGGATTTTATTATGTTGATCTCTTAAAACAAGAAAAGATAAGCGGATTACATGAATTTATTTATCAGGTATTACCCAACTTGGAAATAGTAACAACATTTCCTTGGTATATCAGTGTTATAGGAGAGGAGAAAAAACCACAATGATTGGAGGTGAGAAATTCAAGTCAATTTAATAAAATAGAATGAAGTGAAGAAAATTCCATTTTTGAAGCCAATAGTCATGGAAAAGTAGGAAATCGAGACAGGGAGAAAAAGAAAAATATATCTATGAATATTGGGTAGGAGGAAATTAAGGGATGTTCTATCAAGAAGAAAGTTCTTTTAAAGTAGAGCTAGAAACATGATTGGTGATGGTCATAATGATGATCTACATATTTTAAAAATGTGAAGGTGTGAAGTTGCATGATGACCAAATGATAATAAATGAGGAAGATATAGGAAGGAATGTTGCTAGAAATCTTATACGGATACCTTGAGAAGGATTGTATACATAATGACAAAAGAAGTGAAAGTCAATTAATAGAGATTGAACTTGACTCATTATTTCATGAGTAGGACTTCCCATAACGTTAAAAGAGGTCGTTTCCACATAACACCTCACATTTAAGTTTCTTATGAACAATGATGGTAGTAGTATTTCCAATTGTTTCAAAATCTAAAATAATGATACTAGGTAATAAGAAGGAGTCTTTTGGCCAACTTGAGGAAACTGAATTTATGATAAAGAAATCAAGTGGTATTGAGATACGAACTTTACGAACTCGACATGATAAGAAAATATTTCTGTGGATGAAGTGCTAATTGTTAAATAAGTCAACATGAATCAACAAATCCTCGTGCAAGTAAATTAAGCATGATATAAAATTAAATCATGACGAAAAAAGTTTATATGTGATTGCATATAGTGGTATTGGAATCAGTAAGCCAAAGGGTAAATGGATGTACAATCAAGGGATTTTAATTTTGAGATAGATGATGGTGGTATCACTAGTAATATCTTAAACAAGGAATTTCACCAAAATTTCCTTGGGGAAGGAAGAATATATGACGAGAGATTAAGACTCAAGATGATGAGGCTCATGTGAAATTTAATGATATACTTAGACGATTATACTGTTGGTGTAAATGATCAACTACCTAGTAGAAAGAAGTCGAAATGATTATTGAAAAATAATTGACAACTTGATGAAAATATATTGACGATGTTTCATGGTAGGAAGATAATGATTTACATATGGTTCTTATAGTAGCGATATGCATAGATATTATGACATTATGTCAAGGTATATTGACACATTCATTTACTAAGTGATGATAGGTATTTAATGTTCAATACTCATGATGGATAGGATATGCATAATGTGGCATAAGAATTATGATGCTATAATATGAGGATTATTGACATGTGGTTCATTTTTGAGAAGTCATGATATGTCTTAAATATAATTATGTTGATGGTATAACTGAAGCATGCGATAGTTCCATAAAAATCTATGACATGCATGAGAATGTAGTTCCTTATTCTTCATAATGTTGTGATTGACAAAGATGAACGTTCTCATGATAACATGCAAGAGTTGGCATGTGGATTATTTCCTATGATACTATGAGGGTATGGTTAATGCATTGGATGTATGTTGAGATGTGATGATTCAAAAGACACCACAAATGGGCCGAGAGGGTCAGTTTATTTGATGATCTCATGTGAGCCCATACGCACGAGGGAGAATAAGTAACACCATATGGGCTGGGGACAAAACTCAATCAACACTACATATACTAGTGGTTCCTTTGTCTTGTGTATAGCTCTTGATGGATAGCTCTTAAAGAGCTATGGGACCATCTTGAGGAGGCCAAGTGCCTGATGTTCCAGGCTAGGTGCCTGTTATTGGATTGGGATGCCGAAGTTTGGAAGGGATGTAAAAGACTTCGATGCCTGGGGCTATGCGCCTTAGTAGTTGTGGAGGGAGTGGGCCAGCCTTGTGAGATGCCCAGGGTCATTGAGTACCGGACCGGATGCCTGCCTTGGGGCAGATGAGGTCTAAGTCAGGCGCGATCCTTGGGGCCAGCCTTGGACTAGGATACAGACCAGGTCAGGCTTAGCCTGGTGCCGAAAGTGGGAAAAAGGACAGAGATTCCTTGAGATTTCCCGCCGTGTTGGGGACTTTCGATGCCTGCTGGTTATACTAGTTTAGTAGAGGGTGTTGGCATCATGAAGTAAATAATAAATAATAAATAATACATAAACATAACTTCGGGATGAAGTTCCTTAAAGTGGGAGAGTATGTAATATCCCTCCCCTTAATAATAAATAATAAATATAATATAATAATATAATATAAATGAAAAATAATAAATAATACAAAATAAATAATACAAATAAATAATAAATAATAAATCACTTCATAATAAATAATAAATAATAAAAATAATCATAAATGTTAATAATAAATGATATTTAAAAATATACAAAAAATAAATAAATAATAAAAAATAAAAATACTAAAACTCTAAATAAGAATAAATAGAAATAAAACAAAGAAAACAATAAAAAATCAGTAAAGCTATCAAAAAGAAGAAAATAAATCAAGGAAGCTAAAAATCAAAAGAAAAGTAAAGAAATAAAACAAGAAAGTTAAAAAATCAAAGTTGCATGTAGACACATGGAGTGTGTGCATGTGGTTCCCATCCAATGTTTGTTCTATTTAATAGATGGTGAGGAAGATGAGAGGCATTCCTGCATTCCATCATTCCGAGATTCGATCTTTCATTCTCTTGGGAGAATGGTGTTCTAAGACTTAGGAGTCACTGGAAGTAGTATGTTGATTGAGGGCACGGGGGTGGCCAGTTGTAGCAAATTCTTGCGCAATTGAGCCTACGGTTGGGTGGAGAGTCGTCGCCAAAACCTTCTTGTCATCTGGCAAACGTTGATCACAGGTAACATAGGTATGTACTTATTTGTTGATTCTGATTTTCATTATATTTACTTTGGATTGTTACATACCGTGCAAAAATACATTATTAACCCTAATATTAGTATTAATAAAAATAAAGATGGCACATGGTATTGACCCATGGTATTCACATGGAATTTAGCCTATTTTAAGGGGGGAATTAAAGTAGCATAGATCCATCTTTACTATGGATCAAATATTGTGATATGCAAACTAACATAGAGTGAAAAAATATTTGATCCCTCTCAAGGCTTGGTAGATAAAGAGTAAAAATCGTTCTTCTAATTGAATGTCACTTAAACATTTTAACATGGTTAAAAAATAAATAAAAAAATTAATTATCAATTTTATTAATTTCTATAATTACTAATAGTAGTTTTTGACCTCCAGGTTTATGATAACCAATGGTATTGACACATGGTATTCATGTGAGCATAGACTATTTAAAGGGGAAATTCTATGAGCTTAGATCCATCTTAATTTCGGGTGTACCAAGTGTTGGGAGGGAAAAATAGATCTCATCCCTCTAAGAGTGGTAGATGTGGAGTTAAGATGGATATAGGTTGGTTTTTATGATAATGAAGATATTAAATAGACTTAGGAAATTATATTGTAAAAAAAAATCTTAAGGTGAATGGTTAAAGCTACATTTAGTCACTTAATATTGGTTTTTTCATTTAACAAAAAATTCAAAACAATGAAATCTTAACTCTTTCCGCATCACCCTCGCAGAAGAGAGATAGTTGCTACCTAGATTTCCCACCATTTTTCAAACATTCTCAATATGATATCTTCATGAAAAAGTTAAGGTACTGATCTTGGATTAGTTGTTTGAAAAATACGCTGGTTTGTACAATATTTCATCTTCTATGCTATTCTTAGTTTTTCGTAATGATCTGTAGGGGTTGGGTCACTACACCATATTGTCCTAAAAGGTGGAGATTGTGCACCAAAAAGGAAATTAATCTACATGTTACAACGCTGTTAAAAATGGTATGAAGGTAGTGTATTATGCTAATAAGAAATTTAGATTGGAAGAGATGTAATTAAATTTTATTATTTAATTAAATATTTCCAATTAAAATAATAATAAATCTACTTTTATATATTTATATATTGATTGGAAGGCTTCTGACAATGGTCACTTCTTTCCATTAGATCCCCTTCAGGCCTTTGGTATGCCTACTACTTCATTATATTATATAGGTGGGGCTTGCTACTTGTTGGCGTGTTGGGGTAAACAAACTTGATGTGTTTTATTTTTTATCTCGCAGTTGGAGTCTATGGAATAAGAAAGAAATTTGATAGCTTGGAAAAAGTGATAGCTTGACAAAAGTAGTAGAGAAAACATTTATCTCTCCTACCATGACAAACATGGCCACTAAAACTTGCAACATTGTTTGTACGAAGTGAAAATTATGTTTCTTTTCTCCAAACATGTATGTTAGTATATTACAGTTTAATGAATATGTTTTATTATTATCATATATTGTTTCATACTTTAACAAAACATTCGCCAATACTTCACAATGTTTTATTATTCAGTGAAAGATTTTCCAAGATCTTACAAGATTTTATAATTCGGTGAAAGATTCACGATGACTTTACAAGATAATATAATCTCGTGAAAGATTCACCAAAGATATATATATATATATATATATATATATATATATATATATATAGATATGTCGATGTCCTCTATGTCCTTCATCTGCACACTTTCACAATCTCTCCTAGTATTCTGCAACTTAACAATATTGACTTTGGCCATACCTTTATAACTTGTTGCCAAGGTCTCCCATGTTTTTGTTACTGAAGATGTGATCATAATCTTCTAGAACACTGCACGGTTCACTCCCTACTGGATAAGATGCAACACTTGTGCATTCTTCTTTTTGTCTTTCTTCCCTAGTTCCCTCTCTGCATTAGTGAGGGCTAGTTTTTCTTCTTCAGTTTTAGGTTATGAAAACCCAAACTGTACATAATCCCAAACATCATAAGCTTGCAACGTGGTCATCATCTTAATGACCGACACATCATAATCCTTCCCTATAAATAATGAGAATTGAGACTAGAAAATTAAAAAACCATGTTCTAAAAGAAAATCCCCTTTTAAAGTAAAATCATTCTCTTCAAATAATAATATCTCTTTTTAAACTTTGCTAAAACTTTTTTTTAATAGCTTTGGTCAAGTAAGAGTGGAGCCATCAATTAACTGAAAAAACAAGATTACATATGGTACACGTATTTACAAGTGTAAAGACCAGCAAAAGGCAGACCCGTTGATGAGAAACAAACAACGGAGTCAACAAAACCCAAAACATTACACACAAATACCAATTTAGATGCTTCAACCCCTTCTTAGCATATCTCCCATTGCAGTCTCCGCAAGCCGCGAACACTTTATTCCTGCAAAATGCAAGAGTTAACCTCCACCATTTGATCAACCCTTTGATCTAACGGTCCAAAGTCCATCATAGCATTGCTAACCTCGGCACATCACATATCGTAAAACTGGGTTTATCTCTAACCAAACTCATTTACTGAATGCAATTTGCGATTAAGTCTCTATCATCAATCTAGTTCTTGATCTGATGGTTGTCGCAACATCGCATCAAGACCTTTGTGTGCCCCATAACTGCTCCCCGGAGCCGATATAGAAAAAGGACCTTGGTCTATAAAACTTCATGTTGACAAGCCGCCAACACTTGATACTTGCGAAAAGTGAGAGTTAACCACCACCATTTGATTGACGCTTTGATCAAACAGTCCAAAATCCATCGCAACATCACAACCTTGGCACATAGCACCTCACAATATCATAATATCGCAATATCACAATATTTCAATATCGCAATAACACAAAACTAGGTTTAACGTTGACTCGACTCTTCTACCGAATGCAATTTGCGATTAAATCTCTGTCGTTGATCTAGTTCTTGATCTGATGGTTGTCGCAACATTGCATCGAGAACTTGCTCGCCACTTAACTGCTTCCTGAAGCTGATAAATATTATGAACCTTGGTCCATAAAACTTTGAGTTTGCTCTTAGACTTAACCTCCAACAACTTTAGCACCCAATATCCAATCAATGGCAGAAGCACATAAAACCTTCAATCTACAGCGATTCAACTATCATGTAGGTTACAAATAGTTGAACCCCCATAGTTACATGTGACGTCATCATTTGGAAATAAGATCGATGGTAAGGATTTAATGCGTCACTTCAACTAGGCTCAAGACCTTCTGCCCTCTCCTATTCCCACTAATCCTTTCCACCATATCTTACATGATCTAACACCTCCTGTGCATCGCTATCTCACCACTTAGTCCTTGTCTTCTCTTCAGGTTTATGTTGTTCCTTCAACTCCAGTTAGTCTTCCTCCTCCTCATTATTCATGGTCTAGAGATACGCCCTGTCTATGGTTGCCTATCGTTGACAATCATCACGCAGTTTACCAGAGGCTAAAGACTCTCAATCTTACTAAATATAGCTTTCCTTACAACGCACCCCTTCATTTTCCAGATGATCAACTAACATATTGGCTTTCCTTATCACATGAATGAAGTTGACTATTCTCAAGATTCGCAAGCGGGAATGAATACGCTCAGACCTGTGAGAGGCTCCAGTGTTTTGACACTTTTCCAAGGACCATTCCGTTACACATTTTCTTGGCCACATTAATAACCAATTAGATTCAGCTTCAATGATGTGTTATGTAAATTTGACTTCATCAGGATTTTGAGGCACTTCTCTAAGACCATAAGCTCTACCATATTATTAGTGGCAGTCCCCAAATGACTATTAAAGATATCCTTTATGCACCCCTACTCATCACTTATGACACCACCAAATCCAGCCATCCCTGGGTTGCCGTTAAAGGCCCCGTCTATATTGATTTTCCAAAAACCATCAGGAGGAGGCTGTCAGATATCTTTACCAACATTTGTTTTTCTCACACCCTTGATAGTACCTTGGGAAACCAGAGAATGGAGACCCAACTGCAGTAGTATGCGAGCATCTTGGGTGAAGGATGGTCATTAGGAATTTTCCACATAAGGGCTCCTACTGTATCTTTGAGCTGTCATAAAATTTGGACAATGATGTTATGGGTTGAGACTGTTTTGTTCTTGAAAATCCTACCTTTGTGTTCTTTCCAGACATCCCAAATGATAAAGCCTGGAACAAGAGTCCAAGCCTTGTTAATGATTTCCTTACCTAAGAAGTATTTCCTCCAATTCTTCAAAGTGTTGGTGATGCTGAGTCTGTCCCTGTCAGTTTTCCTAAAGACTAAGGCTGCCCAATCCCACATGGTAGAGGTGAAGGGGCAGAGGTTTTGTAAATGTTCCATCGTCTCCTCCTGTACAGCACATAGATGGCATTTGGGTGGGCCAAAAAAGCCCCTTTTTAGAAGATTCTCCCATGTGAGAATTTTCTTTTTTTAAACTAACCACATAAACAACTTGATTTTAATCCATGGCAAATTTTGCCAAAGGTCATTCCAAACCTGATCAGGGTTTGGATAATTGAAACCTAGGGCCATGTGTTTAGCTTCTTTGAGGTTGAAGGTTCCTTTGGTGTTTTGACCTCATCTCAGTTGGTCAGACGAGGATGACGCCAAAATCTTCCTCTGCTCCAAGTCAAGAGCAAGAGACTCCATCTGGGCCTTCAAAGGACTCTCTTCACTATAACCAAGATCCTTCCACATTCTCCATTTACCATTGTTCCTTGCTTGATCCCAGAAGTCACTTACCATAAGTAAACCTTTGCTATAAGTGTCATTTTTTAGAGCAGTTAGTCCTTCCCTAAACAAATTTGGTTCTTGTTGCTAGTTGTCCTCTCCAAATCGTGCAAGGTTCCCATCTCAGATCTCCTAGGAACTATGATTCTGGATAATGGCTCTATTCTCCCAAGTAGGGTTCGAAATGTGGGAGCCCTTGATGAGCCCAGGAATTTGGATATGATCTCTCTCCTACCAATTATTTTCATATTTTTGCTTCCAAAGCTTGGCCCAAGGGGTGGCCGATTCCTTAAGCCGCCTACACCAAAGTTTGGCTCCTAAAATTTGATGAGGATTTTAGGGTCATGTAGCCCCAAACTGCCATGGGCCTTGGGTCTACAAAGCTTTTCCCAAGCTACCAAAGCCCACTTATTTTTCTCGTCCCCCTTGCCCCAAAGAAAATATCATTGAATACTCTTGATTTGTTGCATAACTCCTTTAGGAGTAGGAAGAGCTGAAAACGTGAAAATGGGTATTGCCTATTGGACAACCTTAGTAAGCACAAGATACCCCACCATATTCAAAGACCTATAGGTCCATTTCCTGACTTTGTCTTGAATTTTATTAGTTATTAGCTCCCACACTCCCTTGCTCAGACGTTTGTCAATAAGAGGCATTCCAAGGTACTTAGAAGGTAAATGATCCCTTTGAAACCCAAGAATTCTGGTAAGCTTCCTCTAAACAGCAATGTTAGTATTAAAAAAGAACACCTTTGATTTGTCAAGGCTTACCTCTATACTAGTGGCCAATACAAAGTCGTTTAGAGTTTCTTTGAAGGATTTGGCTTCCTTAACCATAGGAATGCCCTACAACATTGTGTCATCTACAAATTGTTGATGGGTGGAAGCAGCACCATCTGGAGTAAGTTTCAGACCCTAATTTTTTCCTTTAGAATTTGACCCTATTGATCACTCTGCCTAGTCCTTCCATCATGAGAACAAAGAGGAAGGGGGAGAGTGGATCCCCCTGTCTGAGACCCTAGAAGGAATAAAGGTTGTAGAGGGAGAGCCATTAAGTAGAATGGAGAAGATGGCCATGGATACAAGGGCCATAACCCATCTTATCCAGTTGTGCTAGAAGCCATAAGGTCTTAGCATTGCTGTGATGCAAGACCAAATTATCTTATCATAAGATTTCCCTAGGTCAAGCTACATGATCATACCAACTTGCTTATTGCTCTTTAGAGAGTGTACCACATTGTGAGCTTGTATGATGTTGTTGAGAATCTGTCTTCCTTCCACAAATCCAGTTTGCTCCTTTGAGACAAGAGCAGGAAGAAGAGGCTTGAGTCTATTAGCGATCACTTTGGAAATGATTTTGTACACCACATTACATAAGGCTATGGGTTTGAATCTGTTCGGTGTCATAACTTTTTCTTGCTTTGGAATCAAAGCTATGAAAGATACATTAAGAGCTTTCAAAATAGTTTTGGATCTTCTAGAGTCTTCCACAACATCAAGGATATCTTGTTTGACAGTTTTATAGCAAGCTTTAAAGAAGTCCACATTAAAGCCATCAAGGCCAGGAGCATTCCCATTTTGCATCTCATTGATAACTTCACTAACCTCCTCTTCAAACACTAGCCTGTTAAGATTATGGTTATCTTCCTTGGTTACAAGCTTAGGAATAAACTTGGTGAATTTGTTAATGAACCGAGATCTATCAATGAGAGGCTCCTCTGCTATGCTAAGGAAGTGTTGAACTAGGATAGATTCCATTTCTTTGTGAGAGATGAGCTCTTTCCCTTGAGAATATTTAAGTTTTGAAATTCTATTATGAGATTTGTGATCTAAGGTTGATCTTTGAAAAAACTTCACGTTTCTTTTTCCTTCTCTAATCCACTGCACCCTCGATTTCTATCTCCAAAAAATCTCCTCTTTCTTGCATTGGTCATCCCATTTAATTTGAAGAGATTCAGCTTGAATTTTTTGTTCCTCAATAAAACCTTCTGAGATGATGATCTGATTAATCTCCTAGAGTTTTTGCTCCACTTCCCTTTTGGCTTTAAAGATATTCCCAAACTCCTTTTTGTTCCAATCTTTAAGCCTAGATTTGATATGTTTAAGTCTCTGTTGCAGCATGAACATTTTAGTGCCTTGAATGGGCATATCTTCCTCCCACCATTTTTCAATATTTCTAGTGAAGTCAAGGTGAGAGAGCCAGACATTTTCAAACCTAAAAGTTTTGTTCCTCGGTATACCCATGAAAGTAGCTTCAAGCTAGACAGGCCAGTGGTGTTGGAATTATGTTTCTGATGAGGTTATATGTTACAGATGTTGTACTTGATGGCAACAACCCCATGTTATTCATGAAGTTCTAGAAGGCAATGGAATCTCTGCCTAGTTTTCTGGTACCACCTTTCTTCTCTATAAGAGATATGATCATATTGAAATCCCCTGCCAGAATCTAGGGCATATCAGGATATCTCTCTCTTAGCTTCTCAAGGGAGGTGAGAAGCTTAAGTTTGTCTTCTAGTGTTTTAGGGACATAGACGTTAGTGATCATGTAGATCTCCTTATCACCCAAAGGTTGAATCCCAAGCGACAGATAGTTCCTAGAAGCTTCAACATCTAGGATTCCAAGTTTTTTAGGATCCCATAGAGTAAGAATGCCCCCCCTGCCGAGTTGTCCGCTTTAACCTCTAGATACTCATACATGATTAACCATTTGTTGTGCATCTCTCTGATCTTGTCCATCGAACATTTTGTTTCCTAAACAAAAACCATATTTGATTTTTCTTCTTTATTTTACTGCTAAGAGTTCTTTGTTTCCTTTTACTTCCTAGACCCCTAATGTTCTAGGTTGTAAGCTTCATTAAGAAAGGTTTGTAAAGGAGTTACTGGTAAGATCCCTCATCTTACTTGAGTTAATCATCAGTTTCCAACATTTGGTTAGTAGCTCATTCTGTTTTTTCTTCCTCTTTTCCTACCCGGGTTCTTGGAAGAATGCAATGGTGTATCCTCCATCGTTTTCACTCCCCTATTCTCTTGGCTATCGTGGTTTCTTTTGACTCTAGAACACTTCGTTTGTGACCTCCAGAGGAAGAGTTGTTGAACCCTGTCAAACTCCTCTTTTAGCGGAGAGTCTACACCTTTGGTGATTCCCTGCTCCAGAAACTTTCCTAGATCTAAATTCTCCCTCTCTAGCATCTCTTGTAGTTCATGGTCTTTCATTCCCGCCTCACTTGGGGTCATCTCATGGTCCCTATTGAGCTCCATAATTCTCGACATATCATCCTTTTGTTTTCCGTTTTCTGGTATATCCTCCATATTACAATCTCTATCCTTTTCAATGGGAATATTCTCTAATTCCTGGTTTGTCCCATTGTTTTCAACTTCTTCTTCTAAGATCCTGAAACTATTGTGGCTTGGTTGTCCATCTTCATTAATTTTCTTTTGGTACCGTTTGCCTCCTTTTCCTTTACCCCCAACCTCAGTAAAACCTTTGGGATCCTTTGCTGTAGTAGCTTTCGTATTGCTCTCCAGCTTGTTCATTGGGGAATCCCTGCATGGGTGCCCATGTTCATGGCACTTATGACACCTAAATGGGACGTGTTCATAGTCCACCACCTACACCCATTCCTTGTCATACACTTCTAAAATGATTGCATCCAGAAATGCCCTAGAAAATTCCATTTCCACACATATACGGGCGAAGGAAGTGTATTGGCCTCTTAGAGTAGCATCTGAGATCTTTATAAAATGCCCTAGCTTGTTGTCAATAGCATTTAGAGACTCCGACAACCAATAATCTAAAGGAAGGGAGTAGAGTCTTATCCATACCAGCACCGAGGTGAAAGTTTCTCATTCTGGGACAAAGTTCATTACCCATGGTCTCGTATAAAGGCTTGCAGAAGTGTAAAAATAAGGTCCTCCGTCGAACACTCTGTCTTTATCCTATAAGCTTGTGAACACCACCGTGAAGAAGCCCTTGGACCCAAGGTGAAGGTCAATTTGCCCCTTTGGTTTCCAGTGGTTCCTTATCCATGCTTGCAAAGCTTTCTTTGTCGGCCAAATTCCCATAAATTTACAGATAACAACATATTCTTTCATGTGTTCTCTATGCACCTGCAACGTTGGGTCACTTAAAACGACTGGAGGAATAGTGGTCAACTTGGGTTTACAGACCCCTCATGTACTCATAGGACCATCTTTCTGACAGCTAACCTTTGTCGTCTTCTCCTTACTATCTTGCTCGTGATTCTCTTCCTATCCTTGAGGTATGATGGTTTCCGATTTTTCTGTATTCGTAGCCTCTGTTACCACCTCGGTTGGTTTATTGAAGCGATGCAATCCAACTCCTTTGCTTCTATCCGCAACCACTTGACTATAGGAAAGCACAGAATTCCCTCCTTCGCGCCCCACCATGGTGACCAACGTCAAAACCGTAGTTCAAATATCCAATCAAACCTCTAAAACACTTCAACTTTTTTTTTCTAATAACTTTTACCAACCAGCTTTATAATTTTTCCTTTTTATAAAAAACCCCTTTCAATAAAACCCTTAATTTTTTTTTTAATATAAAAACTCTTTTATAAAAGAAACCTTTACATAAAAATCCTTTTTACTTTTAGTAAAAATTATTTTCCGAAACGGGAGGTTCACGTATGTTTCATAATAACACCAAAAATCCTAGCCACGTTACCTTTAAGAGTTTCAAAATCGCACGTGACTTTCAAAAAACCTTATGAAAGAGCCCACGTCACTCTGCCTTGAAAGGAAGTTACGTTATAAACTCCGACGCGGTAAAGTCCACTTGAAATACGATTTACCAGAAACGCTTCTTAGAGTTGTGATTCGTTGGTCGAAAAAATAATTATTCCATGATTTTGCTGCACATGAATTATTAGGTAAATTTGTAAAGCTAAAAGAAATGTTGATATTTTTTTAGTTGTTTTTCTTTATGGGGCAAAATAAGAATTTCACATACAAGTTGCAGCTTTTTTATCGATCATAGATGGAAAATTTTAGGGGCTAATGTTCGCCCAGTGGGCTAATTTTCCATGATTTTTCCACAAAAAGATTCGCTAATTTCCAATTTTTATAAAAGGTGATTCGCCCAAATTTTAGAATATAAAATTATTTTAACTTTAAAATCGCCAACATTATATAGAGACTATATATAAATCATTATAAATTTGAATAATTTTACAAATATATCAATAAACATTTTATAGTTTGCATATTAGGGATTAATGAGATTCGCCAATGTTTCTAAACTTCAAGAAAAAATTCCATCCTTAAAATTTTCCTTGGTTCAATCTCATACAAAAACTTGATTACAATAAATCCAGTGAGGAAGAGTTAGATGGTTCTAGCTATTCTATTGGTCACACAAAAACTTAATTACAATGAATTGATCACACAAAAACTTGATTAAAATGAATCGAATAAAGAATACTTAGATGTTTCCAACTATTTTGTTGATCACATAAAAACTTGATTAAAATGATTTGATGATACAAAAACTTGATTACAATGAACTGAGTAAAAAATACTTATATGCTTCTAAGTAGCTAATAACTTCAAATAATTTAACATACAACCACATATTAAATTCGAGTATCACTTAACTCAACTTAACTTAAAACTTAATTAACTCTCTAATTTTAAATAAACCTCTATAGGGAGATTAGTTAACTATTTTAATAAAACAAAACTGAGTAAAAGGTTGATGGAGAATCTTTCGTGCCACACCCACCCCACTTTCTCTCGGAAGGATGTGTTATTTCGTTGAATGTAATGGCCACGTGTCCGGTAGCTTTCGATTCTTCCACCAATTCCGTAGAAGAATTTGTCCTGATTGTCCTCTTACATGCCTAGAGGGCAATCGAACATTTAAGTTCAATGCCATGACTTCAAAAAATCAAAAAAATTGTAGACAGTAATATGAGGAAATTCGATATCAATGGCATGGCGTGGAACTCGCCTGTTCCTGCATTTACATATATATGAATATATGAAGTTTTATTCTGGATGGGATCACATTGAACGTCAAACGAACCAGGCGCAGCAGGTCGGTACATGACGACAAATGTTATTGTGTCAGAGTTGACGATAAGCCTCCTCATTAATTGCTAGCTGACCCAAACTGATACCCATACTGACAGAGAAAGCTAAGTTGTTTTTCTATTCAAATTTGCACATGATGTACCAAGCCACTAGTTGTTTCTATATAATGAGTTGTATCGCCATTACACTCATGAGTTGCAGTGAAGCTTTGTGTTGCTATTCTTCTTATCCTTGCACTGCTTTCCCAATCACACGTCTTTTTACATATTTAGTTTAGAAGATTGGCAATGGCGATCAAGAATAATAATAGAGCTGTGTACTTGTGCTTTCTTATATGGCTTCTAGTGTTCACTCTATCGTTGCGAACTAGTGATGGGCATGGGTGGAACAAGTACCCATTTAGAAGGCCTAGTAGGAATCTGGTTTTGTATTTCCACGACGTAATCTATGATGGCACCAACGCCAAGAACGCAACATCTACGCTTGTGGGTGCTCCCCACGGGACTAAACTCACACATCTCGCTGCAAAAGACAACCACTTTGGAGACCTGGCGGTGTTCGATGATCCAATCACTCTCGACAATAATTTTCACTCCCCCCCTGTGGGAAGAGCTCAGGGATTCTATTTCTATGACATGAAGAATACCTTCAGTGCCTGGCTTGGATTCACTTTCGTGCTGAATTCAACAGACTACAAAGGCACTATCACATTCTCTGGAGCTGACCCAATACTTACTAAATACAGAGATATATCTGTTGTTGGAGGCACCGGAGATTTTTTAATGGCAAGAGGAATTGCCACCATATCTACCGATGCTTATGAGGGAGATGTATACTTCCGTCTCCGGGCGAATATCACACTCTATGAGTGGTACTGATAGTATTTTCTACTGCTTTATCATATGAGTTGCGTCTATGTCTACAGATCTCTCCTCCTGCCCGCTCTTCATTTCTTATATCGATTTTAGTGTTCCACTCTATGAGGCATCTGCTTGAAGGTCCCAAATATTGTAGCGTCAAGGTGAAATAATCTCTAATAATGTTGCTGGTGAGCATTAGAATAATTTATTCCGCCCAGATATTATGTATTATGTTGATGGGAGATTACGTGCGACTTCGAGCGTAATGAACTCTGTTGTCTAAATTTGGCCGTCTAATAATATATAACTCTGTTGTTTAAAAGATGTAGAATAGTTACAGCTTTACATATAGCTCTTGGTTTCTTTCGAAAAAATAGTAAATATTAAACATTATGTTGTAAGTTAATTATTAATTCATTATATTTTGGTTTGTTAGGATGAAAATAAAACAATATTCAATAAACAAATAAATAACAATAAGCTAATAATTATTAGCTTATTACATGGTACTTATTATTTAGCAAAAAACAAAAATAAGATAATTTAAGGAAATCCAAATTTGTATGCAAATATCTATATAATATGGCTAAAAGTATCTTTATACAAATTTATATATATATCATTTAGTATGGCTAAAAGTACTTTCACATTGAGATAGAGGAACCATCTAAAAGTAGTTAGGTAGCTCTAATTTTTCTAGATATTACTTTAGGCTTGATTTGTAGCTTGAGAAATAGTTACTCAAGTTATCTACGTCTCAAAATCACCACCTGCCACACTGACCTTTAACATAGCTATATTTTTGCCCACAGAATCTTTAACTACTTACGACACATTACAAAGTGACTTAACATTCAACTCCATCACTGTCCATAATACTATATTATATAAAGTTAATATACTATCTTTTAATATATTTTTTGTTGGAAAGGCAGAGGAGACAAAGAATGAATTCACACATAAAACACGAGTTGATGCTCTTCTATTGATAACACAAAACATGATGATTACAATGAACCTGGTGAAGGGTATTTATCCTTTTCTAACTAGCTACTCGCCTTGACATGCATCCACATGCAACCACAGGTCTATCACTTAACTCAACTTGACTCAACACTCAATCACGCAATCACTTAGTTAACTAACCCTCTATGTTTAGCCAACTCCTCATGCATGAGTAATTATCTTATTTTAACACTCCCCCTTAATTACGACTACTAAACTAAAACATGACTTATGACAATTCAAACATGCCTGTTGGTTTGTCTTAGCTAGGCTTACAACACCCAAGTTTCTTCTATGATCATTAGATTTACAAGGCTTCTAGTGAACAACTCCATTTCTCACAAGTTCTCTAATAAAGTGATATCTAGTATCAATATGCTTGCTTTATCATGAAACACATTATTCTTCGATAGTGCAATCGCTGAGGTGTTTTCACAATATATTGTTGTCGATTGAATCCATCAAATACTCTTCTTAGCCACACTGCTTAACATGCTACTAATGTTGCTGCTACATATTCTGCTTCCACTGACGAAAGTGTCACAATGGGCGACTTCTTAGATGCCCATGAAATCACACTTGAACCAAGGTGGAACACAAAACCGAAATTCTTCTTCCTATCATCCAAACTACCTACAAAATCATTGTTTGTGTATCTAATCAAATATTTTATTTCTATGCTTGATACATTATGCCATAATCTATAATTCATGGTATGTATCTCAGAATTATTTTTCTCGCACTCAAATGTGTGTCTTTTGGAGTCTCCATAAATCTGGAAATCAAAATCACTCCTTGCATGATATCCAATCTTGCAGCTGTGAGATGCATGAGGCTGCCAACCAGTCTTGTGAATAGAGTTGGATTGCCATCTGATCCTTCATCATCCTTGCTTAACTTTGCACCTGTTGCAACTAGTGTAGGGACAGGTTTGCAATTGTCCAACCTGAATCTTTTCAACAAATCTTTGGCATATTTATTTTGACAAACAAAGATTATTTTTTCAGATTGCTCAGCTTCTATGCCAAGAAAATATTTCATGAGACCAAGATCTCTCATCTCAAACTCTTTCATCATGGCTACTTTAAATTCATCTATTTCAAAATCACCTGTACAAATAATGTCACCAACATATAAGCAAACAATAAAAAATTGTCCATGCTCATTTACCTTTGTGTATACCAATGTTGCTTCTGCAAAATCCATTCATAATAATGTAGTTGTTAATTCTACTATACCAAGCTCTAGGTGCTTGCTTCAGTCCATAGAGCGCTTTCTTCAACCTGTAAATTTTCTCTTCATTGCTCTCAACTTCATATCATGGAGGCTACTACACATAAATTTCTTCTTCAAGTTTCATTCAGGAAGGCTGATTTCACATCCATCTGAGATACTTTCCACTTGTTCTAAGCTGTTGTGGCTAAAACTGCTCTTACAGTATCCAATCTCGCTAATGGAGCAAACGTTTCTCCAAAATCTATTCTCGGTTGCTGCGAGAATCCTTTTACTACAAGTCTAGCTTTAAATCTATCAATTTCATCTTTCTCATACAACTTTGTTTTGTACACCTACTTCACACCATTGAGATTTTTGTCCTTTGGAAAATCAAAAAAATCCCATGTATCATTCTTTTCAATAGCTTCAATTTCTTTATCCATGGCTTGCACCCAATTTTCATCTTTGATTGCTTCTTCAAACGAAGAAGGTTGGAATGACAACAATTCAAAATTTGAACTAACATGTAAATCATCATAAATATCTTTCAAATTTCTCATCTTTCTCTTACCATTGCTTGATTCATCATGTGATTGATTGCTAGGAGAATCTTGATCTATTGATCGCTTTGAGGATCCATGCTGCTTTGAAAATCTTGGAGTCCTTGTTGGTGTGTCTCTGTTTGGTGTCTTCACGTGTGATTCTTGATGCTCCTTTTCTACTACATCATCTTCTTCCATTAGTGGCAGTTTTGCATCAACTATTTTGTTTACTGCTCCATTCCATGACTCATGTTCTTTGAACACAACATCTCTACTAATTATGGTCTTCTTTTTGACAAGGTTATACAATTTGTAAGCTTTTGATTGCTCATTATAACTAGTGAATATGCATTTTTCACTTTTGTCATCCAATTTTCCTCTTCGCTCCTTAGGCATGTGTGCATAAGCTACACATCCAAATGAGATACGTTGTAATACATACATCACCATGCTTGTTCTGGTACTTTGTTCATCACAATCTTTGTAGGAGATCTGTTGATCATATAAATAGCACATGCAACTACTTCTGCCCAATACTCATTAGACAAGTTTCTGTCTTTCAACATGCTTCTTACCATGTCCATAATTGTCTTGTTTTTTCTCTCTGCTACACCATTCTACCCCGGTGTGTACTTGGTTATAAACTGTCTTCTAATCCCATGTTGTTTGTAGTAATCATGGAATTCCTTTGAGTCATATTCTCCACCATGATCTGACCTCAATCACTTTGGTTCTCTACCAAGGCTTTGAATTCTTTGAACTTTACAAAAGTTTCAGACATATTCTTCAAGAAGTAAACCCAAGTCTTGCTTGTATAGCTGCAAGTGGTATGGTAACATCAATGGGACATAGTGGCTAGAATCCTAATCCTACCTAAAATGGGTGGTGACCAGTTGAGCTATGAAGAGCCCTATTGTAGTTGTGTTGGACAAAGGGGAGGCTTTCATCCCATGTGCATGGATGCTTCAAGTTTTACATGTGTAGGATGTGCACAACCATTTTGTTGATGACCTTTGTTTGGCCATCTGTTTAGGGGTGGAAGATCATGGAATTAGTGAGCTCGATATCCAAAAACAACTAGAGGCTTGACCAAAATGTACTTAGGAACATGTTGTCCCAATCTAAGATAATGGATTGTGGCATCCCAAAGTGTACTCATACTTGTTCAAAAAAGAGATTGGTAGTCTCTTCTACTGTGATACTCTTCTTGCAGGGTGATAGAATGGCCATCTTAGAGAATCTATCGATGACCATGAAAACATAGTCATTGCCATGTTTGGTAGAAGGGAGACGTGACATTAATCCATGGACATAATTTCCCAAGTTTAGCTATGAGTAGGCAGAGGAGTATATAGGCCTTGCTTCTTGATTGTAGGTTTGTAAATGGCATAATTAGCGTAAGATATGATGTATTTCCCAACATCCTATCAAATGTTCGACCAATAAAAATACTTTTGAAACACCGCCATTATTTTCTCTACCAGAAAATGTCCAGTGACCCGACGGTAGTGCGCCTCCAAAATCATCTTGGCACTCTCACTTGAAGGAATATAGAGGTGTCCTAGGTGGCACAATAGTGTGTCCTATAGTTGAAAGTTTGGAACTTGCTTGCCTTCAAGGAGCATATGGTATGTGGTGCCGAATTTTGGATCATTCTTGTAAATATGCGGTCATCCTGAAGTCTTGTGCCCACAAGAATCAAGCACTGTGGTCAACACCATAACCAAAAGTTAGTTGATGCAGTATGCAACATTATTGGTGCTGCCCTTCTTGTACTTAATTTTCAAATTAAATTGTTGCATATATGTTGGCCATTTCTGATGGCAATTGTTTTGCAAGTTTCCTTGTGTCTCTATGAACTATAGGGATCAGTGGTCTATGTGAATGACAATTTCCTTCCCCATAATGTAATGCTTCCATTGTCGACAAGACTGCACAATGGAATACATCTCTTTGTCATATGTGGGATACTTTTAGATTGTATTTGAAAGTGTCTCACTGTGATATACCACTAGATTCCCCTACTCGGTAAGAACTACACCAATATCATAGTTAAAGGCATATGTCTCAATTTCAAATGGTTGCTACAAGTCTGGAAATGTGAACACTAGTACAAAGCAGAGATGATGCTTCAACTCAAAAAATTACTTTTGTAGCGATTCAGACCAAAAGAAATTTTGTCTCGCTCTGCCCTTGGTGACTTAACTAAAAGGCCAAGTGATATGAGAGAATCCTAACAAGAACTTACGATAGAAATTGGCAAGGCCCAAAAAGGTGTAGAGCTCTCTTAGAGTAGTTAAGCTAGCCAATCCAAAATAACTTGTATATTGGTTGGGACCCCATATATTGAACCTATGTCATACCAAAAGTGGATGTCTCTAAATCGGAACACAATTTGTGCTGTCACAAGGTTTGGAGGACCTGTCGAATATGGTGTAGGTGCTCTTCCAAAATATGGCTGAAGATAAGGATGTCATTCAAATACACTACCACAAACGAGTTGGTGAAGGGCCACAAGTTGTTTTCCATTAGCCTCGTCAAGGTTGCGAGGGAAGTTTTCAACTTGAAAGACATGACCAATCATTTGAAAAGGCCCTCCTTGGATTTGAAGGAAGTTTTCAACACATCGAAGGGTTCGATTTGTACATGGTGATAAATAGACTTAAAGTCAATATTGCTAAAATATTTGGCTCCCTTGATATTTTTTGAAAGTCATTAATCTATGGGACTGTATACTTATTCTGGACAATGATCTTATTCAGTGCCAAATAGTCAATACAGAGCTTTGAGGTTCCATCCTTCTTCTGTACTAGCATGATCAGGATCCCACAAGATGGTGAACTTGGCCTCGTGTTCCCTTTCTTCAATAGCTCCTAAATCTGCCTCTTGATTTTAGCGTTCTCCAGAACAAAGCATTAGTAGATCATTTCGTTGGGTAGCGGCGTGCCTAACGTCAAATCAATGGAGTGTTATACTTGACAATGTATGCATACCCCTATGGGTGAGGTGAAGATGTCCCTATACTCTTCCACGACCTTGTCCATTTGTTTCTGTTGTGCGAAGGGGCCCTGTCTCGAGGCTATGGATGTGGCGATAATGTTCCTCTTGCTTTGAGGGTGAATCATAAGGAAGACAAATTTCCGAGTCTGGGAGATGATCTTATTGCATTGTTTAGCAGAGATCAAGGAAAGGGTGGTAGGTGACACTACCTTAGGTATCATGTATAATTTCTAACCCAAAGTAATAATAATAGAATGAGGTCTGGATTCATATATAGCATGATGCTTCCATAGGTTTGGCTGACCTAAAAACACATCACAAACTTCTAGAGGGGAAACATCACACAATACCTCATCTACAATGGGATTGATGCTATAAGGCAGGTGACACTCCTCGTTGACATAAAGATCTCGCATTTGGTGGAGCCACCTGATGTTGTATGGCTGTGGGTGTAGCATTATTGGGAACTTCAATCTCTTAGTGACCTCAGTCGACATCAAGTTATTCTGGTTCCCACCTAGTTGAAGAGGTGACACCTCTCCTCTAGATCCTTGGGTTCCACCTTTTGGATCTTGGTGATGGTTACTATCACAGTATGTTCTATGTCATTGATCTTCTTACCCTTTTCAATTCCCTTATTGGGTTCCAATTCAAAATTAGAGCATGCATCCATTTTTGAGTCTCTCAGCTCAACCACCAACACCTTCTTTGTGCAACATTCATTCTTGTTTTGAGTTTGAGTTTTATTGAACTCACACTTATTTTTGGTGTCCTTCTTTGCCTTCCTGTCACCCTCAGCTTGTGGCTTTGAGGAGTTTCCATGGGGGTCATAGCTGGGTTCTACCCTTTTTTCTGTGACTTGGGGGTGCCTTTACTCTACTTTGGGTTTTTAGATCCAAATTCTTGCTTCTTCTGCTTGAATTTCTACACAATCTTGGTAGCATATTGGTATCTTGAACCAAGCAAGGAGATTTCCAAGAAATCCATCTCCTCTTTCATGTATTTATACAAAAAACTGCACTACTTGAGCACTAGCTATTTCTCAGAATATTTGATACCTAACTTCATGCACATGGTATGTAAAAGATTTGTCAGCTCATGCACATCTTGATCCCTCTTTTGACGTAACATATTCCATTGTATGTACTTGTCATCATAGCTCCTGATAGGGTATTATTGTTCCTTGATGGCGTCTTGAAAAGAATTCCAAGTTGGTGCAACCAAGAATAATGAGGCTTCCCTCTCATCCTTTCTCTCATAGTAGATTTCCCTCTAGTCCTTGATATCGGGGATAGCTTTGAGGAGTGAAAAAGTGATATTTTCTCTATTGGAAAAATCATGAATAAAAAAAAATCCTTCTAATAGATTTAACAATTTATCTACTCCATATGCATCTATTTTTCCTTCAAATATGGGAATGTCAAAGTTGA